>JAULBY010037457.1:0-14202 GCA_032358315.1 Ophiocytium majus | reverse complement strand
CCAGGAGCAGGTCGACAGCAAGTCGTGCCAAGAGCAGGTCGCTGCAAGTCAGCGGCATAGCAAGTCGACAGCAAGTCCACTGCGGCCACTGCATTGGTGCAGTTGGCGGGAAGAGGGAAGAAGAAAGATTGGCGTTAAGAGCGCTGGCCACTCACATAGTGCAAACCTAGTACAGTAGCAGTACTCTACCTCTGTTCCAAGAGCGCCCAAGCACACATGACAAATGTACTAGTGTAAACTATCTCAATGACCCTAACGGGGATTGAAGAACGGTCCGCCAAAACGCTGGCATGCGCTCACGCGCGCGCAGCCCGTCAACCCAGCTGGCTCAGTTGTTTTGCTGCCTGTGGCGAGGCTGCGTGCGCAGCAGATGCAGCACTGCAGCTGCATGCACATGGAGCTTCCTGTGCTGCTGCTGCGCTTGCTCTGTTCCTTCCCATCTCACTCTGTGCCACACGTTGTGGCACCATGCAAGCCACTTACAGAGACACACATGGTAAACACCCGCACTGGTGCCATCCGCCATGCCAATGTGCCACGCTCAAACAATGCGCCAGTGCGGCATTGTGCAGCGCGTGCAAACCATGCACACATACACAAAGCAACAGCAAGCGGCGGCAGTGCACCCGTGGCGCCGCAACCACCACGCGCAGCGGCGGCAGCCGCCCAACGCCGCAGCGCCGCGAATATGGTGTCATTTGGGCACCCCAATGTGGACCTGTTACACGAGTGATGGATGGGCGTAGCGAGAGACCTGAGGTAAATGCAGGCAGCGACGGGCGAAAAAACTGTCACACGGCTGTCGGTCCGGCCTACGGGGGCGTCCGCCCGCGGCAGCGGCGCGGGCGGCGGCGCACGCATCATGTGATCCGATTGGGGGCGCAGGAGTGGTGGCAGGCGCAGGCACAGCGGCAGCAACATGGCGCCCCCGCTGCCGCCCCGCTGCAACACGCCGCGGGTGCTCAGCAGACGCCTGCGTGCCCCCCATCTGCCTAGCTAACCACCGCCCCCCCCCCTCTCCGCAACCTCCCCCCCCCCCCCCTGTTTCCCTCCCTCACAACCCCCCAAACAAAGTTGCAGTACATACTCGCCTCCCCTCTCCCGCACGCCCCCGCAGCTGGCGGCCGCCTGCCGCCGCCTCAAGTCGGCTGCATCTGGCGGCGGCGGCAGCGGCGCTTCTGCCTCCGCCCCCCTCCCCTGTACATGCGCCTGCCGCTGCGGCGGGCGCCAACAAAGAGCCCAAAAACCCAGGCGCCGTCACACCGCGCCCGAAGCGCGCTCCAGCCAGAGGCGGCGCCGCGCGCGCGCCCGCCCGCCCGCCGCTCCAGGCCGTGCTCAGCAGCACAGGTGGCATGTGCTCAGCAGCAGCCGCAGCAGCGCCGCTGCGCAATCGCCAGCGCCGGCAGCGCCGCGCCGCGCCACGCCGCGCCGCCGCACCAATGCCGCGGTTTTCCGTCAGCGGCGCCGGCGCAGCGAGACGTGCCCGCCGTGCGTGCGCTCAGCAGCTGCCACTCGCGGCAGTGCTCAGCAGCAGGGGGCGCCGCCACCCCCAGGCAGCGCACCGGCGCAGCGCGCCGCGGCCGGCCGCGTTTTTTTTTTAAACGGGAGCGGGTTACCGCTTGACGTGGCCGTGGTCCTTGAGGTAGAGGAGCGCGAGCTCGAGGATGCGCGCGTCGGCCTCGCGCTGCGTCTCGAAGCCCACCATCTTCTTGACGGAGCCGTGGCGCCCGCCCGTCATGTGCCACACGTACACGACGCACCCCTCGCGGTGCACCTTGACGATGCGCGAGCACGACACGCGCTCGCCGCCGAGCATGCGGCTCGACTCCCAGTAGATGCGGTTTTTGGTGGGGTTGTAACGGAGCACCCGGGTCTTGCGACCCCCCCCGTGGTTGTGCTTGATGACCCGGAAGCCGTTGCCGCGCGCCAGCACCAGCCTGAACTTCTTGAAGGCCTCCTCGCGCTGCACGGCGTCGTTGGTCACGTAGATGCGGTCCTCGGACATGCCCGCGCCGCCCGCCGTCTCCGACCCAGGCACGGGCGTGCTCGCGTCGCTCTCGGCGCTGGCAGCGGGGGAGGCCCAAGCCTCGCTGGTGCCGTCAGTGCTCTGGGCGTTGCCGTCCCCGGGCCGAACGTCGAAGCTGGCCGCCGCCCCGCGCCAGGCGGTTTCGTCCAGATCGTCCTCCTCCTCGAGGTCGTCCTCGGTGCTGCTGGAGTCGTCGTCCGCCACCATGAGCTGTGCGAAGATTTCCTTGGCAATCCACTTGGACATCTCCTGGGGGATGCGCCGGGTGAGAATTTCTGCCATGTCGGCCCCCGCAGCGGTGTCGCGGGGGGCGGGGTTCGAGGGGGAGTCGCCCCCTGCCGCCCCCTCCTCGTCCTCGTCATCGTCGAAGGAGTAGAGCTGGTCCAAGCAGGACTCCTCCACGACCTTCATCTTCTCGCGGGCCTCGCCGATGAGCAAGTCGAAGGTCTCCTTGGGTATCTGCATGGCCACCTGGCGGGCGATGCGGCGGGTCAGCACAGAGATGGTGACCTGCTCCGAGGACTCCTTGCCTCGGGGCACCTTGACATCCTCGCTGATGGCGTGCTGCAGGCTCGCCGCCACGTCCCTTGCCCACCACTTGTACGCCTCCAGGCTGCGATCACTGTCAGCGGGTGCACCCTCCGGGGACCTCACGGCCCCGTTGTCCACCCAGTCCACCTGGGCAGCCATTGCCCCGCCCTTCCGCCTGGAGCGTCTCCCCCTGCGCCTCTGCCGCTGTCACTGCCTCCCGGCACCGCCCAGCTGCCGCCGCCTGCTCCCTGCCGCCTGGTGGGAGCACTGAGGCCAGCTGAAGGGGTCAGAGAACCCGCCTGCCCGCCCGCCAGCCTGTGCGCCTGGGGTGGAGCCGCGCTGTAGGTAGTGAGGCGCAGGCTGCTGCCCTCTGGGTGAGCGCTGGCAAGGGTTGGGGAGGCGGTCCGGCAGCGCGGCGTGTGGGGTTCAGTGCTCTCTTTGACAGCGTGATGCAGCCGGCCGGCTCGAGTAGAAACTGCCCATCCACGCCGCCCATTCGGTGAATCGGTTGGTGTGGGTTTGAGTAGCTTCCCTTTCTTTGGAAACCATGTCGAATCACTGTTAAGGCGAATACATAACGAACTGGCTTTCACATCGATTTCAAGAGGGTGGATAGATTTGGCAAGAGGGTGGTTTCGCTGCAGAACCACATGCATGCCAGCCCGCTCACTGGCGGCCATGACACGAATCCAATGCACGACAAAGTATGTACTTTTATTAAACTCCGCTTAGGGCGCGGAAAGCCCTTTGCACACGGTGCGCATGACCAGAAAAAGGGATCAGACTGGAGTAGCGAAAGAGCTGGCAATGCCCAATACTGCGTACACAAGGGGAGGTCTGGCACGTTGCCAGAGCACTACTCTAACGAATTACAAAGTATGTACACGTGTACAGACCGAGAAGAGGGCTAGCGGGTGCCCGCAGGCTAGCTAGGGCTCGACCTGCCAGGGCAGGTCAGCCTCCAGGGTGCCATGCAGGGCCGCGCGCTCTCCCCCGCCCACACCAGTGCCCGCCCCGCACACCCCTGGCGACGTCATGTAGACAAGCACGCGCTGAGACAGCGCCATATGCAGTGCTTTATTAGTAGTGTCATAAACAGCAGCACACCGCGCACTCAGCTGCAGTGCACTCATTTTCAATGCAGCAGGCACCACCTGGCACACATTGTGCATTGATTCACGTATGCATTCCGAATAGGAGCACCTTGTGCTCCCTGCTGGTGTGCGCAACCACACTGTTGTGGCCACTTGCACCCTCACACATACACACTGTACACACATCGCGTCATAGCCTGCCACTGGCAAGCCAGAGGTCACTGGATGATGCAGATCAAGAAGCAGTGGCAGGCTGGCCAGCTCCCCCGCACCGCACCCGTACCCCAAATCTACCATGACCACACAGGGGGCAGCCACCACCGCTGGAGCACCCACACCACCGGAGCCAGGTCGAGAGGCGAGCGGGGCGTCCGAGTGGGCAGGCCGGCCCGCCATAGGATAAACCGCCGTCTGGAGCTGCTGCCTCACGCCCGATGCAACCGCGGAGGCCATGGCAGCACTGCACAAATAACGCTGCTGCTACTGCTGCGCCGTAGCGGCTGCGCAGTCACTGCGCCCGCAAGTGCCAGAGCACCCTCTCCACAGGTCATCGTTTCGCGTTAACACCATGCAACACAGACCCTTTTGCAACGTCTCAGAACGCTAAGCCATGCTCAGCAGCAGCTGCCGCATGCGCCCGTGCTCAGCAGCAGCTACCGTGTGCGCCCGTGCTCAGCAGCAGCTGCGTCAGTACTTGAAGGCATATGGCTCGTCCAGCAGGTAGTCTGGAGACTTGGCGCACTTCTCGCAGCGCCCGCCAAAGCGCAGGGCGTGCTCCCACATGGGCACCAGCTGCCAGCGTTGTGAGGGCACAGCGCGAAGACAGGGTAGGGTGGCAGTGCGCAAGAGCAGCATGTTAGCATGGGGCCATTCACGCTAAGGCTGCCCCGGACAGGGCGAGTGGCATGCAGAGGCAGCGGATTGGCAGCGTCTCAGGACGGCTGCATGCTGGCATGAGGGTGGCTGAGACGTCAAGGGCTAGGTGACGGCTGGCAATGGGAAGCGGGCGCATTGCACAATAAAGCCAATGGACAGAGTAGGTGGGGAAGCGCACACCAGCGTGGTCCGGTTTGTAATGTCATGTTTTCCAGCAAGAGGGTGGGCTGAAACTGCACCAGCGGCGGCACCACCACCGCCAGCAGCAGTGGCAATGGCAGGTCCGCAAGCAGCAGCGGCAATGGCAGGTTTGCTCAGCATCAGATTTAAGCGAAACACCCACCTCATCAATGAGCGCTGACACAGACAGCAGGTTGCCGTCCAGGTTGGCAGGGTCATACTTGCTCTTGACAGTGTCCCACAGGAGGTCCACAATGCGCGGGTCGACGCTGTTGAGGCCGCAGTGCTCCAGCACCTGGCCCAGCTGCTCGCGCGAGCACTTGCCGCTGAGCATACCCAACAAACCGTTACATGTGACGGACGTGGGGCAGCAGCACATGGCGGGCGCAGCAGAGAGCAGCAGCGAATTGCCATGGGCACACAGGGTGGCAGGCGCACTGACGTCAGGGCCTGGCGGGAAGGCAGAGGCTGCCAAGTGTCCTTGCTATTGCTAGCTATGCGAAAGGCAATCGCCCTGGGTGTTTCAAACAAATGGTATACCGTCTGGGCGTCCGTGTCCAGAGTTTAAGACACATTGGGAGGCATGTCAACACCTATGGGTGCGCATTGATCCAGGGAATGCGGGTATATGTCAGAAGTATTTAAAAAGTGTATGCACACACAAATACTATTAACCAGGTTATGTACATGTGCAAAGGGCTTTCGGCGCCCTAAGCGGAGGTTAATACAAGTACATATTGTAAAAAAAATGATGAACACGTCGGCACGGGTGGTGTGAACATCGCACCTGGGCTGTCCTGTCCTGTGCATGCTGGTGAATGCGCGTGTGAGCATCTCTCCCTCAGTCTGCTCTCAGCCGCACAGCAGCGGCGGCGGCGGCACAGCAGCAGCAGCACCACAAGGTGACCACGTTGACACAGTGGCGAAGTAGTACTGTAGTGGCATCACAGTCGGAGCGCAGTTGGGGCACAGGCAAGGAGGGCAGCAACAACTGGGAGGAGTGATGCACACGGCTGGTGCACGTCACACCATGGTGCAAAGATAGCTGCCACTGTAACAACTTCCTGGGACCAGCACTTTGTACAGCAGTACCTAAAAGTACGAAAAATGGTTGTTCTGCATGGCGCTCAGTCAGCTCTTCGCGCCAAGCATAAGTGGCAGTGTCACGGCACACATGATGACTAGACTCGTCTGGCGGGCAGCAAAGCAGCGCTTCCGCACCGCTGCTCATGTGTGCGTTCCTTGCCAGCGTTGGTGTTTGGGGTCACCGTAGACAAAGCAGCATCGCTCCACCTGTCAGTTTTACACTTAACTCAAAACAGCTGCAGTCCGAATGAAAGCCATACCAGGCAACGGCCGGCACCACTGCACTGGTGCACGTGCTGCCACCAAGTACAAGAGGCAGTTACATGACTTCAAGTGACAGTTACATGACTTCAAGTGACACTTACACGATAGTTACATGACAGTTACATGACAGTGGCAGTTACCTCATTGTCCTTGGTCCTCTCCCTGATCTTCTCGCCGAGCTCGAGCGCAAGGTGCGTGACGAGCTCGTCGGCCTCCTGCTCCTCTCTCACACGCCACAGGCGCTCCACAATCGACACAAACACACTGTCCAGCGGGTGCAACTGCAGGTGGTATCAACAGGCGGCGGTGGTACCACACACCGTTTGCCGGTGGCAGAGCAGCAGACGGGCGCAACAATGGCAAACCAAGCATGTAGTGGGAGTGAGGTGGGGGTGTGCCAGTGCCCACATTCTGTTACACAGGTTCAGGGCCTTTGCCGCCACGGTCGCCACTTCACACATGCTTGTGTGCAATGACGGCAAAGGGTTGGTGAGGTAATGGTCAATGCTGGCTACGTGCAGGCGCACGTTGCGGTGTGCTGGACCAGTCAAAGGTGGCTGGCACGAGCTATGAACAATGCCGTCTGAACCAAATGCGGGCATGTCGACACCTACCCATGCCCAAGGAAACGGGGCACAATGAGCTAAGAGGTACACAACATTGCGGCAGCTGCTGCAGCATTAGTTCCCGTGTTGTGCGGCAACTCGGCGGCAGTGTAGCCAAGGAGGCACCATCACCACTTGCCTCGCCCAAGGCAGCGTAGTACCGCACAAAGGCATCCTCTGTGATGTCGGCCTGCTGCAGAGCACACACACACAAACACACACACAAAAAAAACAAAAAACACACACACACACAAGCAGCAGCAAAAAAGCGCGAGAGAACCAGTCACGGTGTGAGAGGGAATACAGGAGTGCATGTGTTGTGCGACACACTGTCGAAGTGTGAAGTGGGTTGGGGTGCCCACCAGCGACTAGAAGCTGCAATGTGGAAATGGTGAGCAACACGACAGCTAAAGAAAGTGCATATGTGCACATGACCAAACAGGCGCATGCTAAATCACCTCAAAACCCAACACGGCAGCCGTAATTGCAACAACTGTGTGAGGTGCTGCTGCTGCCACACCAACTGTGCTTTTACCGCCGCTGCTACTGCACTTGGCGAAATCCCAAGGGGGGCAAACGATGGGCAGCTGCCAAGCGGGGACACAGGTGGCGCCAGAGGCGGCAACGACTCGCAATTGGCTTGCCTGTTGTGTGTCGAAGAAGGCGGCGAAGTCGGCCACCACCTGCACAGCGACAAGGCAAGAAGATAAGTGCACAAACGTCAACTTTGGTGTCTGCGCTGCGCCCGCCCTCGACGCGTACAAGCAGGTCTCGCTGCTGAGCGCGCCCTACCCGCCTGACCAGTTACCCGTAGCTTATACCGGTGCGCACATGGCCTCATGTCTTTATGACTCATACGTAAACTTCAGCTCCTGTGCTGCTGAGCACACCTTGATGGCAGTCAATAGGTACTGCTGCCTGCGCTGAGGCCACCGGCCACTACTGCAGTCGCTGATAGGACACGCTGCTCAGCAGCAACAGCACCGCCTCATGAGCCATTGGCAGAGCAGCACTGGCTGCTGAGCTCTTTCACACAACCCAAGTGCAAACACACTGTAGCAGGCGGCAGTGCAACCTAAGAAGAAGTATTTTCAATAATTGTTTTATTCACATAGTGCAAGCGCAGATTTCAAAAAGGCGGAGGGGCGCCAATTCCAAATACCCCACGACTGATCACCCCGCGCCCAGAAAGCAGCACCTATTGAAGTAAAATACACACCGGATGTAGCAATCTTCCCGTATGACTCGTACCTGGTCTGCCGTGAGCTTGCTGCTCCTGACCTCGGGGTGGGTGTCTGCTGTTGACTTGAGCACCTCAAGTGTGTGGGACAGCGGCACACTGCCCTTGCCTGCACGGGAGGTTGGTGCAGCGGCCCGCCAGCAAGCAGCAGCAAATGGCTGTCGGTTAAACCTGGCAGAGGGTTTGCAGATCAGCCTGGACAGGAAATGGCAGTGGCCGCACCACTGAACACAGGCGGGCCAGTAATTGGCTTGCGCACGCAACAGACTTGCCTAAGCGCCAAACTTCAACATTGAACTTCACAGCTGAGACACGAGCTGCTCAGCATGGGTTTCAAAAGCACAGGCGGGGGGTTTCGCCCCAGTGGACGGATGAGCAAACGCTACTGCCTGGGCGCATGTGACTGAAGCTCACCCTCAGGGTCTAGGCTTTTGAATGCCTTGATGACAAGGTTGCGGCGCCTGTCTGTCAGCGGCAGCTGCAGGGCCTGCAATCACGGCAAGAAAACAGTGCCAGCAGCAGCACCGCACCGTCAGCAACAGTGGCAACATGCCACAGCAGTACTGCTGCTACAATGCACACGGCCACAAGACATATTTCCTAGGGCGACCGCGGGGGGGGGCGGGGGGGAGGCACAAGCAGCACTGCAGCATAGGTTTGAGTGGTAGCCATGTAAGTTGGTGCTGGCTGGTGCTGGCAACAGTGGCATGTTGACCGGCCTGGCCTCTGACTGCGCATGCCTGCTGTGGCGGCACCGCAGAAGTGGCACTTGCCTTGAGGAAATTGTGGTAGTTGATGTCGTGCGCGCCGGTGGCAGCAAACCCGCGCATGAGGGCGTTCACCTCGTAAAGCTGCGTGCATGCGCACCAAAGCCAGCAGCATCATCGGATGTCAGTAACAGCGACAGCGATCGACAGATAATGCAATGTACAGCTGAATAGCAACACAACATTGACTGCAGCACGCACGGCATTGACTCTTCACACCACTTCAATGTTGAAGTTGCTGCTTTCAAGCGAGCTGCATTTCCTACATGCTTTTTTCGTAAAAGAGGAGTCAAGCAGCAAGGAGTTGTAGCACTCCTCCGCTGCTGAGCACGCTGCCGCCTCTCGCACCAGCTTCGATTGCAGGCGTCAAGCCAGTGTACTCGAGTGTACCCGGGTGCACTCACAGGCAGGAAGACCCCCGCTTCTGCGAGCGCCGCTTCAAAGGTGGGCCTGGTCATCACGCCGGTGTTTCCAGGGTCCCGTCTAATGAACGCTTGCCGGATGCCGGCAGGCCCTGCGCAGCACATGCCGTTGCACACAGCACCACCAAAATCAGTGAGCGTGCAGACAACTTAGTGTGCCCGCTGGCGGCTGTACTTCGCGCCAGGAGGATTGGCAAAGGCCAGTCGTGTTGCTGGGGAGGCATTGGTGCTCGCATCCTGGGTTGGATGGTCAAACAGCGGGTCCAGGCCTGGTGTTGGCGCACACCCGCACAGTTGGTAGCACTGTTGGAGCCCGCGTCACCGCACCGGGACTCGCCCACGCGAGTGGGCGCGTACTTCAAGCAGCGAAGTTCAGAGGTTCAGAGGAGTCAAACCCGGGAGTCGTGTTGATGCTCCCACAGGCTGCGGGTGCTGTCACCACCAGCAGCGTGTCGACATGCGCCGTAGGAGTGTGCGTTTAGAGTGCTGGGGCTAGCCCGTACACACACACGTGTGCACTGTCGTCAACTGCTGGAAAATGGTGAGTTGCGACACAAAAAAAAACAGATGAAACACCCACCTGCTGGCCGCCCCGCCTGGCCATGTGCCGCGAAGAGCTGCGCCCTTATCTTGAAACATATCTCCGTGGTGTTTGACGACGGCGCCACGAACTACAGGGACCCGCGGGGGTGCAGGGGCAGCACGACAACGTGTGAAGTCAACCACTTGAAGGTGCTGAGGTATGTCGGCAGAGGCAGGATGACTGTGCCAGGCAACACCAACAAGCGCGGGCAGTGCGCTGTGGCAATGGAGGACACTGCGAAAGAAGGGAGGCTTACCGGGTTGTTGAGGAAGTCTGCCATTTGCCTTGGCGTGTCGTGCTGCCTGTCTGCTGTATTTGTGAGCAGTGCTCAACATGATGACAACGCAGGCGGGCCGCAGCAAGGCTGAGCACGGCGGCCGGCGGAGTTGAAGACCGTTCCGCGGAGCGGGGAACCCGCGGCGTCTGCGCTGCCTTTGAGAGCTGCGTGTCTCTTCTGTTGCTGGCGCTACAGCTACCGCTACCTCAACAGCTGGACTTGCTACCGCTGCAGCTGTTGGCGACCAGAAGTTCTAGAACCCAGATTCGTCATGGCAGAGCGGTGTGAGTGCTGAAACACTAATCAACTGTGCAAGTTCAAAAAACACCTGTCTCATGATGATGACCAAGCGCTTAAGCGCGCGTCTGCAGCAGCTCCCGCTGCTGTTGCCGTGCCGCTGCTGTTGCCGGCAGGGCAACAGCATGCAGCACACACCAAAAGACAGTCACCACTGCAAGCAACGTTAGCAGCCTATGGGTGCCGTCGCAGCAATTTGTGTCTCAGCAACGTGTCGCTGAGTCAAGGATCCGAATCTGAACTCATGAAGGTAGGTCGCAGGATGCGCAGCTTGCCAGTTGTAGCAACAGCAGTGCTGCCTACAGCAGCTGCTGTAGCTGCGCTTGTGCTATTGCGCTCCCACTCGGCACATACCACCGCAACACCGACGCGGTGGCGGCCAGCTGCGTGTGTGGCGTGTCAGACCAGACGGTTGACCCAATTGTGTGTGCTTGCAGCGCGTGAGCTTCAACGCGGTTGTCTACTTTGCCAACCAACTGCAACCACTGTGTGCGTGTTGCATTATGATCAGGCCCCAAGACAGACGAGGAGCTTGTCAGGCACCTTGCTCTTGAGCTAGGAGAGAAGATCAGGGAGAGGACCAAGGACAATGAGGTAGCTGCAAACTGCTACGCAACTGCCACTTGAAGTTGGGTGTTAACGATTGCACATCAGAAGCATGTCCAAATACGACCCCGGGGGCCACAAACAGACAGGCAATACATATATGTGCCCCTCAGTTGTCACACATACACATATGCCACATATGTGGGACCCCTCAATTGGACCACAAAGGCCGCTTGCGTATTACGTAATTACGCAATGGTTTGTGTGGACACTGTGCGCTGAGCAGCTTGAAGTTTGGGCAGCAACCATTTTTGGGTATGCAGCACCTGTCATGACACAAAGCATGTGGAGGCTGGCACCGGCTTGCTGGGCATGCCGTAGGGTGGACCTGCCTGGCGTTGCACTTGTGGGCGTGGCCTGGGCGCTTGCGCTAGGGTGCCTGGGCCCCAGCTGAAGCAGGTATACATATATGGCACCTCCACAACTGTCAATGCCAATGCGTGGGGCGTAAGTAGTACTACATATGTGTGAATGTGTATCTTATGCATGTGTAATTATGTGGCCATGATATCCGAGGTGCACACGCCCTGTGTGCATGTCAGCGTTTAGTTGCCGCGGCACAGGGTGGCCTGCTGTGGGCGGTGTGGCTGTCACGCAATCTTTCGTTGTTGTGACGAGAGTTGTGCAACGTTAATGGGTGTGCACCATCCGTCCACTTAATCTGTAAAGTAACTGCCGCTTGTACCTGCGTAGTGCGTCATGATTGGACAATGCACGCGTGTCACTGCCCTTTGCACCCATGGTATCGAATCACATGGTAAAGGCGCACAGCAGGGGCTGAGCAGTGCACCACACATGCGTGTGCAGCGCAAGCTCCAGCGCCGGACCGCAGCATCGATGCTGGTGTGCTGTCATTGCAGCACATCAGCGGCCTTCACAAATGCCAGAGCATGTGCGCTGCAGCTACGGCCGGCGGCAAAGCCATGCGCTTTTGTCAGGTGTCTCAAGTTCGGCACCAAGTATTGCTGCATTAGACGCGTTGCTCTCCTGCCGCCACCTGTGCTCTGCTGCGGCTGTTGCTGCTGAGCAGACAGAGGGCGAGATGCTAAGGCGCGCGTTTGCCTTAACGCGCAAGGAGGGATACCCCAGGTACGACGCACGCGCAACCGCCGCCGTCGCCGCGACTGTTGCCGTTGCAAAAGAGCCTGCTGCACACACTGCTGCTGCGGCCCGGGCTGCTGCATGTGATCCCAGCAGTGGGCTATAGCTTCGATGCGGTTAGCTGGTGTCGCCCTGGCTGCTGCTGAGCAGCTTTTGTCCTAGGACAAGTACACATGCAAGAGCTGGTTTGCTAGGTGTCCTAGTGCTGCGTCCTGCGTGCCGCTTCCGAGCCACTGTGCAGCCTTAGTTTCGGGTGTAGTGGTAAGAGCAGTACGCTGTAACAACAGTTGGCGGCGCCCAGTGCCATTGCTTAAACTACACGGTGTGACTTCTGTCGGGGCTCACTCAACAAAGCCTGGGCATTGACCATGTGCAGCAGCTTGCGTCCTAGCACCCTCCCAGCTTCCTGACATCACTGCACCAATGCTGGTGCCACCTGCTGCCTGCTGCTGCCCGTGACTTGCTGCCACTGTCCGTCACATGTAACGGTTTTTGCGTGCTCAGCGGCAAGTGCTCTTGCGGCCAGCTGGCCCAGACCCTGGAGGACAGCGGCCTGAACAGCGTTGACTCGCGCGTTGTGGACCTTCTGTGGGCCACACTCAAGAGCAAGAATGACCCGGGCAACGCTGATGGCGACCTCCTGTCTGAGTCAGCGTTCATTGACGAGGTGAGTCTCAGTCTGAGTCGGCGTTCATTGACGAGGTGAATCTGAGTCTGAGTCTGAGTTAGTGTTCATTGACGAGGTCAGTGTGAGTCTGAGTCTAAAGAGTCAGTGCTCAATGATGAGGTGAGTCTGAGTTTGAGTCTGAGTCAACGTTCATTGACGAGGCGAGTTTCTCCGTGCACAAAACTGGCATATGCATATGTGCCGTCATTAGCGTTGCTGCCGCTGCTGGTATTGTTATCGCTGTGCCTCCATTCCCAGGCCGTCCTCTGCTGCTGTGCATGACATTGCTGCACGGAGCGGTGGTGCATGCCCCTATGTGCCGCCATCACAACTGCACCTGGCTGCTGAGTATGGCATGGCTGCACTGAGAGGTACCGGTAGTACACTCCACGTCATGCTGTCGCTGTGCGTTGCCGTGCGCAAATGTAACCTCGCCATTTCAAAGAAGTTCTAGGAGGTGCCTGTCTTCTTGTTGCCACTGGCAGCCTTCACCCAGCCCTGGCATGCCAGCCTCCATGCCAACATACCGCTGCCCTGGGGTGATGCCAATGCAGCCTCCCTGCTGGCCACCTTCGCTGGCAAGTGGCAGCCTCGGCCTCTGCCACTTCCATGCTAACATGCTGCTCCGATGCACTGCCACACTGTCTGTGATTCACACCCTCACACCACACTGCCAGCTGGTGCCCATGTGGGAGAAGTCACTGCGGCTTGGGGGGCGCTGCGGGGAGTGCGGCGAGTCGCCAGACTACCTGCGGGATGAGCCCATCAAGAAGTGATGGAGACTTGGACTTGTGGGCGCACGCGGCATAAGCTGCTGAGCACTTCTGGCGACATTTGCTGCTGAGCATGCTTGGCATGGCCACTGCTAGTGCGGAGCCCTGCTGCAGCTGCTGAGCACTTCCGCCAGGGTGCTGCCGACACGCATGCACACAAACACACCTTGCTGGTGTGGGCACCTGGCCTGCGAACTTAACAGCACACAGAGCAGTGCTGTCGGCATCTGCTACGGCGCAGCGCAGTGCCACAGCAGCGCAGTTCATGCAGTGCTGTGGCAGCTACACACGGCTACACAGCCTAATAGTGAGTGCAGGGTGTGTGTGTGGTGGTGGGGTGGTGGTACCGCGTGCAGCGGACACCTGCTGGCGAGGCTGCGCCAGGACTTGTGGGTGTGTATGCAGGAGGGGCATCCCTCAGTGCATGTGGTCGCGTGCTGTCAAGCAGCCGCACTGCACTGGCGGTTCAGTACATGCAGCATAAGTGTGGTCATGCTTCCATTCATGCACATGCTATGTGCACCGGGCTTTTCGCGCCCTAAGCGGAGTGTAATACAAGTATGTGAGACATTAATGCATGCGCATGGCGGTAGATAATAATATTCCGCTACAGTGCGGCTGCATTCTGCTGCTGAGCACTGCTGCTGCTGAGCACTGCAGGGGCTAGGCACTTCGGTCCCTGGTGCGCCTCTGCTACCTGCAGTTGACATCCCAGACCTTATGCGGGGTAATGAAACAAATGCACGCTATCGGATGCGCTGAGTATGGTTGTTATTAGCGGGTGCAGACAGACAGCAACAGCAGCAA
>JAULBY010037446.1:0-14207 GCA_032358315.1 Ophiocytium majus | reverse complement strand
AGCAACATGTCCCAGGTGTGTCTCTCCATGTACTCATAGCTGCTGCTCTGTTGCTGTCTGTTTGCCCCTGCTCTGCCCACCTCGCAATGCTACTAACAACAGCCTCAGCATCCGATAGCGCGAACCTGCTTCAGTTTGTCAAAGCAATCGATTGGTGCTTGAGGTGTAGGCGTGCATGTCACATAGCATTGTGCGTACCTTGTGAGAATCGATCACAATCGGTCTGCGCGTGAAGCAAGGGTACCGTTGTGCGGTGACTCGGGGTCACCGCTGACCATGGCAGTGACCAATTTCCATGACCATTACTTCTAGAAGTGCACAAACCTCAACTTGTTATGGGCTTGCAGTGTGGAGTCTAATCTTCCGCACGCACCACACACCTACCTTGCATGCTGCACCCCATGTGCTTGCGTGCATGCGACTACAGGCTATGCCATGCTGTGTGTGTGAGGTACAACCTGTTGTATGTACGGCATACCTACCTCACCTGCTTGTGCACCTGTTTTTACTCCAAAACGTTTCGTGTGGTGCCACCGGTACAGACACTTGTCAAGTTGACATGATGATCCTCCTGCCTCGTCTAACTCTACTGCAAGTTGAGACTATAGTGTACATGTGGCATGTGGCATTGCCATGCTCGCAGGGGTGTGTGCACATGACAGTGAGCCTGCCGTACCCCCTGCATGTAGTGTGCTGCAGTTACCAGGACAATTCGAAAGTAGTGCACAGCAGTAGCAGCAGTAGCAGCAGCAGCAGTGGCAGCAGTGGCAGCAGCAGCAGCGGACCAGGTGGCGGTGCCATACCATGTGTGTACCGCACAAAAGACCATCATGGTTTACTGAAAAAATGCATGTGAACAAGGAGGTTGTATACATCAGTCAGATCCCCACACGCTGCAGGGCATGCTTCAGCAGCCGCAGCAGGCTCGCACTGCTGTTGTTGCTGTGGCTTAAGTTGTACCCATAGCCAATACCACAGTGACTGCTGCTGCCTGCCGATCCCATTGTCATACCAATTGCAAACGCACACACGGAGGGGCACCGCTCCAGGGTCTGCTGAGCACTGCAAGTGCAAAGCATCGCTACCGCCGCTGCCGCCGCCTTGTGTACAAAGCCGCATCACCCAAGCAACATAGGGTGGTACACAGGGCGTGAACGGGTGGGGTGAAGTGAGGTTGGCAACATTGCGCTGCAGCGGACGCTCTGCCTGCCAACAGTAACGTCACATCCACGGAAAAGTCACCGTTGCCTCAACTGACAGGCATCCATCGGAGTGCACAAACTCAGCCAGGGGTGCGGCAGTCGCAGCCCAGGTGTCCTGCAACACAACTGGGTTTGGGAAAACGTTCTGCCGCCGGTACCACCGGCGCGGGCAGCCCAGAGGGGCCGCTCCGAAATCGCTTGTTTTGTGAAATGGTTCGCTGCCATCGGCCGCTCTGGCAAGCACAAAAGCGGCGATATGCAGTACAAACCCCATTGCCTCCCAATTGCGCGTCTCGGCTGCCAACACATCCGCTACCAGGTGCAGCCCTAGCGTCCTGTTCTCCCACTTGGCGGACAGCGCCCAGGTGTACCCGCCAAAAAAGGTGGAGGGGCCACCAGCCACTGCGGCATCTACTGCAGCACGGTCTGCTGCTGGCCGGGCCTGGTTGTACGCGTCCTCAATGGACTTGAGTGGCAACCTCCACGACAGCTTGGCCTCCGTAACGGATGACGGCGCCCTGGGCACTTGAGAGGCGCAGCCTCCGAACCTGGGCAGGCGTGCGCCAGACTGGTTCACCAGGTGCCACACCTGGGGCTCGTGCTTGTACGCCTGCGCCAACACCATGCCCACTAGCGTCCACCGCGGGAACCAGCCGTGCGCGGCCGCCACAAAGTCTGGCGCCAGCTGCTTCATGCGCACGCAGTAGGCCACACCATCTGGAACGCTCTCCAGCCCGTTGGCGCGCGCCCACTCCATCGCCACCGCCGCCACCGTGCTCTCACGCGCGACCTTGATGTCATTGCTGAGGAGCACTTTCGCGATGGCCTCTGGCACCAGCGCGCACAGCCTGCGGCGCTTGATGGGGTCGTTCATGGTGACCTCCAGGTCGTCGAAGTAGGCCACCAGCGCTGCCTTCGCGCCCGGCAGGTCAAGGCCGTCATCCAGCGACTTCAGTGCCTTGCCTATCAGATCCTGATGCTCACGCACCGCACCTGATGGTAGGGCGAAGAATGCTATTGCCGCGGCCGCATCCATGCTGTTGCGAGTGAGCCAGTCGCATCCGGCCCTCGCTGCGACGCGCGCCTCGTACTTGTGCGCCACCTGCATGTGCATACATATAAAATATGCGAAACATGTGGTGTCAGTTTGGCATTGTGTGCTCAGGTTGTGCCCAATTGCTCACAAGAAGTGACCAAGTGCTCTTTCTGCCCACCGGTAGTACTAGCAGGGGCCGCACCATCGCACTGAGCCAGTGCAACGGCGAGAGACCGCGCCTACGACGGCAGGCAGAGCGTGGCTGAGCCCCACGCCTAAAATAGTGCAGTCATCAATAAAACTCATGCGAGCAAGCGGCAGTGGTGGCGGTGCTAGCTTGCTCGTGATGGAGTACTGCGCATTGCCAAGCAGGTTATGTGCTCATGTCATGTGCAGTCCACGGATGTCAAATGGACGCAAGAAAGCGGTGGAAATCGCACCTGGATCATCGCCACAGCCCTCGCAGCCGTCAACTCGACAGGTGCCCCGTACATCGCCCGCAGCATGTGCACCACTGCCTCCGCCTCGTCGGCATCCTGGACGTGCACGGGAAGCGTGATGGGACGCTCCTCGCAGCACTTCAGGGAGGTTCGAAGCACCGGGCTGTGGCCTGCCAGGATGCAGGCGTGCAGTCGCAGTTTGTGAAACTCGACGGTCATGGTGCCGGCCGCAATGGGGGGGGCGGATTTGCCCTTGCGCTTCTTGGTCGGTGCCTCCTCACTAGAGGCGGCGTCCGCAGCGCTGTCTTGCCCTACGATGACGACGGTCACATCAGAATAGAGTTCGTCACCCCACATACAGGACACGCCTGGATCGGAGTGGGCCGCCATCTTGTGATCTGCAGGCGGGTGAGGCAAAGAGAGCACGCACGTGCGGCAGCGGTGAGTGCCGCGTTCCGAAGAGGAAAGACGCACGTGTACTCTGGGCCCCACACACCCGCACGCACAGCACGGCGCCACACACCCGCACGCACAGCACCAACTTCCTCTCAAGCAGTTGGGCCATATGGCCATCATGTCTCAAACTAGTCTCTTTACCTGTGCGCGGGGTGCCAGATGCGACGGCCTCACACTGCCGGAGCTGGGGCTCGCGCAGGAAGGAGCTGCCTCTGCCCCTGCTGCGGCTTGGTTCACCCCCCCCTGCGTGTGTTCCTGCGGCGCCCCGTGTGTGTGTGTGTGTCAAACAAGCGCGCGCGTAGCACACTTGCAGCGCTGCTGCTGGCGAACGCCATGCGAATGCTCACCACTGTTCGCCCCCAAGAACCGCTCGCGAGACCGTTCCTGACATTCTGCTCAGCACACCAAGACAGAAGGGCAGCGTCACAACCGTTTGCTCTCACACGGCGACGACACATCGCTGTCACCCCCTCGGTGGTGGGGCGGTGGGAAGGAGGCGTTGGCAGCAGCATCGTCACGGGGCTCAGCTGTCACTCAGCTCTTCCCTCCGCTGCACCAGCAATTCAAGAACACGGGCGGGCAGGAACCCTCCTACTGGGGGTGTCCGCTCCTGCCTGTGCTGCTGGCGCTGAAGGCACAAGGGGCGGGTGTGCTGCTGCGCCACGTGCGCCAGCGGCCGCTTCAGCCATGGCATTGGTTACGGCGGAGTGCCCATCAGACTTCCTGAATGGTCTCTCTCAGCACGAGAGGTTCATCCTGTTGCTCCTGTTTTCGGTGTGCCTGCCGGAGGACGACCTGGAGGGAGGGAAGTGGTGCAGGCAGCTGCTCGATGACATGACACAGGTGAGACCCATGCTGCCGCTGCTGCTGCTGTTGCTGCTGTATTCAGCTTTTGTGTCGCGGCTGGCAGCGCTGCCCGTGCGCATGCTGCTCTCCGTCAGCGCTGTGTTTCTCATAAGGCAGAGGTAGGGTGTACGAACAGTTTCGTCGAACACCACCAAGCAGGTTGCCTTTCTGCTGCTGTTGCTGTGGTCTGTTGCTGTTACACTCCAATCGGAAACAGCAAATGGCGTAGGCAGCACCAGCAGTAGCCGGCAGCACCTCCTGTGCTTGTCTCGGCTCCTATCGGCTGCACTGCACACCAAGGTCACTCTGGTGTGTGTATGCTGCAGCAACAGGGACGCCTTCGCGAGACCACCTGTTCCTACAGTTATTGCCACCAGCAGAGGAACTAACTTGGCGAAAAGTCAGTCTACTGTGCAGGAGTAGCAGAAGAAGCGGCTCTGCAGGGATACACATGCTTGCTCCGGCAACCTCCACCTGTGGCAACCTCACCTCCCCCTCCCCGCCCCCCTCCCCCCCCCCGTGCCACCCCCCTTTTGCAACCCCCCCCTCCCCAACCCTCCCCCCCCCCCCCCCCTCCCCCTCCCCCACCCCCTTCGTCCCCCCCCAGTGGCTGCAGTTGCCGGAGCAGGTGCTCCCCGCGACCTTCACCGAGGCCGAGCAGGCGACCCTCCCCCCTGATCAACGCACCCCCTGGCGCGAGCGCGTGGACATGTTCTCCCGTGAGCTCCCCCTCTCCCCCGCGTGGCGCTTTGCCGCCCTGTCCCACCTGCTGGTGCTGAGCGCGATGCTAAGGGGCTATGATGCGCGCGCGCGGGTGGCGTTTAGGCGGCTGTGCGCGGCGCTGTCGCTGCCGTGGCGGCCGGCCGTGTTGGCGCTGGAGGCAGTGGTGGCGCGGCGCGCACACGCCAAGCTGGTCATGGACAGGTGGGGGGGATGTGCAAACTCTGTGCTAGAATTTGCACCCTTTTTTTCCCCGTGACTTAACAAATCAATACGTGGTATATTTTTGCGGCGGCGCTGAAGGCGGTGGTGGCGCGGCGCGCGCACGCCAAGCTGGTCATGGACAGGCGGGGGTTTGTACACACAGGTTCTGCTAAGTTTGCACTCTGTTGTTCTACTACTGTGGTATGACAGTGTAAATCCATTATGATTTACTACTGAAGTACTTAACGGTGTTGCAAGCGGTGGTGGCGCGGCGCGCGCACGCCAAGCTGGTCCCGGACAGGTCGGGGGATGCACAGAGTATGCTAAATTGCACTGAATGTTTTGAAGTATTGGACTGACTTTTGATAACCTTTGCTCGATCAGACAAACCATGTACACATGTACTGCTGTAGTCTACATACGAGATATATTTTTGTGCCCCGCATGTCATCCGCAAAAAATATATATATACATATATATGCACACAGGGAGACGCAGCGCCGCGCGACGGCGCACGTACATCACACTTCGAAGTATACACATGCATGCATATGGAGTATTTCCATACCCCGCATGCCACCCGCACTATACTTCCGTGTTTTATGCATATACTAGTAGTATATATATTATTATATATATATTATAATATATATGGTATATATATTATATATATACATATTTTATTATATATACATATATATATATTATTATATACTAGTATATATATATATGCCCCAACATGACACAGGGAGGCGCAGCGCCACGCAACGGCGCACGTACATTATGCTTTGAAGTATGCACATAATAGTACAATGTGTCATGTCATGTATGGATACAAAGTACTCTAGAAGGATTTACATACCCGGCATGTCACCCGCAAATGTACATGTGTTTCTATGCAGGGAGGCGCAGCGCCGCGCCACGGCGCACGCCGACCGCTGGTGCACCCATAAATATACTGAGTATCTATACATATTTACCATGGTATATACTTCACACTATGTACGCTTGTACTACTGTAGCATACGCACGAAAAAATTATAAACCCTGTGTCTCATTCCGAAAATATACATGCTCATTTTGCAAAACATAGGGAGGCGCAACGCCACGCGACAGCACACGCCGACCGCTGGTGCACCCTCAAAATCGCTATATGCTGAAGTATCACACATTTAAGTCCATACATATATGTACCCCGCATGTCATCCGCAAATACCTGCGCTTTTGTGTGAAACCGCTGATGATCTGTGCAACCACACTTGACACAGGGAGGCGCAGCGCCGCGCCACGGCGCACGCCGACCGCTGGCGCACCCTCAAAATTGGCGCCGCGGCGGTGAGCGGAGGCGCACTGCTGGCCATAACCGGGGGGCTGGCGGCGCCGGCGCTAGCGGCGGGATTGGCTGCGAGCGGCGCGCTGATTGGCACAACGGCCGCCGCAACACTGAGCACGCTGGCCACGGTGCCTGTGCTGGTGTCGCTGTTTGGGGCGACGGGGGCGGGGCTGCTTGGGTCCAAGATGTCCAAGAGGTGCGCTTGGGTGCGGTGGTGGTGGTGGCGGTGGTGGTGGAGTGGGCTGTGCTTGCTGTAGCTGTTGTTGGGCGCTTGTACCTGTGGTTTGTGAGTCGTGCATGCTGGAATTGTGTGATCCACCCTTTGGTATGGCAATGCTTGAATGTAGTTGGTGCTTCTGTGGTGCAAGAGAAGCGTGCGCCTCACTTGGTCTCGTGTGTGATCCCGTGTGTATGGTCAACTTTGTGTATATATTGTATACCAAGGTATATTATACTACGTGTAATGTAGTACTTGCATTACGTAGTACCACTTACTTCAGAAGTGTGAAGTGCACACCACCTCTTCATCAACCACATGCGCGCCTGTGAGCATGCACAGGTGAACATGCATCAACGAACATGCATCGATGAACATGCAACGGTGAAGATGCCTTCCTGCTCATATTGCTGATTATTGGTCTGTGTGCTGTGCAGGACCCGGGGTCTAACGGAGTTCAAGTTTGCAGCTGACCCGGATGCCCATGGCATGGCGGTGTGCGTGTGCGTGCATGGAGTGCTGCTTGACGCGGCGGATGCTGAGCGAGCGTGGGGAGTGGACCCACAGGTAAGGAGCCACAAAGTTACAGTCAGGGGTGCACAAAAACGTATATTGGTGTTACTTCCTGTTGAAACATGTCAATTACTTACTATGCGGGGCCAGCCACCATGCAAGAGCGCCAGACGTCGCCCACACATGCCTGCGCCAAGCTGTTGCTATCACCATTTTTTTCAAAACGTCAGCCACATCCGCTGTATATGTACGCCCAGTATACGGCGTACTACTTGTACGTGAAGTAGTACTTGCGGAAGTACTTCTAACTATATGGCTTGATCATACTTCAGAGTGTGTGTTTTCGCGCAACCCTTGGCTTGCTCACATACATTTTTGCGCGCTACACACAGTGCTGGGATTAGTCCCAGCAACAGCAGCAGCACTGTACCTTGTGCGCCAGCAAAACCAGCCAAGCGCACTGTACGTGACACAGTGGCGGGGTACACTTCTTACACGTGTATTTGAAGTGTTTCTAAGTACTTGCGTAGAGTGGCCCCTGTTGTTCATTTTCGTGTGTATACACTGTACCTATGGCAATTACATTCCCATTTGAGGTTGGCTTTTTGAGGGCGTCTCTAACACTGCATGGAGGCGTTGTTTCACCAGTGCTGCCGGGTGCTATGGGCAGTAAATACTTAAGAGGTTGGCATGGTCAGCACAGCAGGCGTTGACGGGTTTGGCGTACGGAGTCAACCACAAACACTAGTTGATGTGTACCTACACCAAGATACAGCACTACAGTGCCTGACACAACTACCCTATTGCAACAAGCTTGCCACTATATATGGCAACCGTGACCTTAGGATCCATGGGGGACCAGGCTGGTTGTTCTTCTTGCTGTGTGGACCTGGCTATGAGTGCCTGTGCGGATGCAGCAACGCCATGTCAACTGCTCCTTGCCAATTGCACGACTTGAGTACCTCGCCCACCCACAACCGCGCAGATTCATACACACAACTACTCCAAAACAACAACTATTTCGAAGTATGCGAGCACCATAAAGAGCGTGGAGCAAACCGAGAAAACTACTGCAAACTAATAAGACTACTTCAAAAACAACGAACGCATGTGTGCATCATATCGTACGTCCCGCATCTGGGTCGCAAACCCTTGGTTGTTAGGGTGCGGTGAGCTCCAAGGAGAGGCTACACCTACATCAAGACGCTGCCTGTCACAACTACTTGCAAAGCATGAAGTATGTGTGTACCATGTCGCATTTTCTACACACCACCCGTCTGTTGCACAATCCTCGTTTAAGGGGTGCGGTGAGCTTCGAAGTGAGGCTCGGGAAAATCGAGAACACTACTGCAAACTTATAAGACCGCTTCAAAGACAACCTACATATGAAAACTCATCTAGGAGCGATAAACACAACATATGTGTGCATTGTGCATCTTATTGCATGTCCCGCATCTGTTGGCACAACCCCTTTTTTAAGGGTGCGGTGAGTTCCAAGGAGAGGCTGGAGCGGTACTACAGTGCATTCAACCCCTCCAAGGTCCGCGACGTGCCCGCGCTGCTGAAGGAGTACACAGGAAACGAGCCGGCGCTGTGCAGGCGCATTCGCGAGGCATATGGGTGAGCGCTTCTGTTTTGCCATACGTACCTCAAGAAGTATATGTATCAGAATACAGGCTTTTAACATACTTCCTTGGTTTAATCTAGTATGCCACAGGCGCTGTGCCGACGCATTCGCGAGGCATATGTGTGAGTGCTGTTTTTTTGCCGTACTGGAACAGAGGTTTTGACATACCGCATTGTCTCTCAGTAATGCACCGGCTTGATGACTTATTATTTTATATATATATATATATATGGTACACACTTAGTATTGCGCCGGCTTGATGACTTTGAATCGGTGTGTGTGGGTATTTGCAAATGCATGACAAATTATTGGCATATTCGAACTGTTCACTATTCACGAGGCATATGGGTGAGGGCTTTCTGTTTTTGCCCATTTGAAAAAGAGGTTTTGACATATGGCCTTGTCTATTACTACTGTAGTACTTTCAAGTAATATGTAGTATCGCACAGGCGCTGTGCAGGCGCATTCGCGAAGCATATGGGTGAGTTCCGTTTGTGTTTGTGTATTCTAGGGCTTGCATCAAGGCATGCAGTGCCCACACTGTTGCTACAGCACCTTGTACCAGCCTGTCCGAGAGCACACCCAAATGATGGTGGCCATGGGTTCCCAGGTGGGCCTTGTGGTGGGTGAAAAAGAAAGCTCAGAGGTTTTTTCCTGCTACAAAAAAAGACTTTGTTTCACTTTCCGCCTTGTCTGTAGGAGTGTTTACCCGCTGCAGGCATAGTTAGAGCGCAGGCTACTAGTAGTTTGTTCTTAAATAATTGTTGCAGACGGGAGCGACGCCTTGCTCAGCAGGGCCTGTGTCAGCGGCAGTGGTAACTTGGCATCAGCATCATCCTTCAAACTGGCCTGGTGCCCTTCCCTCCCCCCTGCCCCCCCTCCCCCTCCCCTTCCCCCTCCCCACTGCCACAGTCATGACCCCCGTCGAGCCCTGACGCCGGCCATCATGCACGCGGCACGCACGCGCTCCGGCGCCCCCCCCGCCATCCCCCAGCAGGCGGAGCTGGAGGCGGAGGAGGCGGCGGCGGAGGCGGCGTGGGCGGCAGGGGCGGAGGACGCCCCCCCCCGCTTTAACGCCGCCGCCACGGAGCTTCTGGTGGATGCTGTGCTTGGGCTTGCCGAGGCGGCGGCGACGGCGGCAGAGGAGCACAAGGGGAAGAGGGGTGGGGGAGGGGGGGGGCGGTGGCTTGCGCGAAGAAAAAGCAGCGGTGCCGCAGCGCATGAAGCGGCGGCGGCAGCGGAGGGAGGCGCGGCGCCTGCTGCTGCTGAGCAGGTTAATGTTGAAGTTGAAGTTGGGAGTGAGAGCCCGCTGCGGCAGCGGACGCTGAGCAACATGGCCGGCGACTGTGGCGCGCAGCCGCAGGAGCGGGAGGAGGAGGAGGCGGCACGCCGCCGCAGCAGCGCAGGCGGCACGCTGTCGACTCGAGGGCCATCGCCCCCCGCCAAGGTGCCGCCGCCGCCGCAGGCGCAGCCCCGCCCGGCAGTGCCACCGCCGCCGCCAAAGGAGACGCAGCAAGGGCTGGATCAGCGGCACGTGCCAGAGATGGAACCACCTAAGCAGCAGGAGCAGCAGCAGCAGGAGCAGCAGCAGGAGCAGCGGCAGCAACAGCAGGAGCAGCAGCAGAGGCGGCCGGCATCTACATCACCGAAGCGCCCTCCGGCGCGGCTGGTGCACAGCGTGTCACTGCCGGCGCAGCTCGACGTGCCCTCGCCAGCAGCCGTCAGCAGCGGCTCGCCAATGGCGCAGCAGCACCAGCCCCCGCACAGCCACAGCTTCAGCCTTGGAGAGCACGCAGCGGCGGCGGCGGCGCCCGGCGGTGCCTTGGTTGGTGGCGGTGCTGGTGGCGGTGGTGTGGCGGCGGAAGGGACGGGGGTGGCGGAGGATTTTTCAGCGGCGGAGCGCCCGCGTGTGTGGTTTTGGGAGGAGGTCGTGCCGCACAGCGAGCAGCATCTGCTGAAGTGGGAGAGCAAGCTGATGATTGACCTGGGGGACACGGTGTACCGCACGCTGCAGGACGCGAGTCTCACGGTGCTGCAGCAGAGCCTGCAGTACACGGCGCTGTCCGCGCTCGCCGCAGGTGAGGGAGAGGGCCCTGTTTGAGCATGTGGTAAAGGTTGGGACAGTTTTAGCTAAGGCACAAGCTGAAATGCCCACTCTACGACCAGGCGGAATTAGTGCAGGAGCACGGACTATTGCACTATGTATGCCATATGTCTACAGCACACAGCACTGTCCGCGCTCGCAGCAGGTGAGGGTAGAGATGCCCGTCAGTCCGTAAATCTGGCCAGTTTCTGTACCAGTAACAAGCTCAATTATTCGCTGCACAATGAGGTGGAGGTAGTGCGGGAGCACCAGAATACCACCCATGTATGCCATGTGACATGTTGGCAACATAATTTGTGCAGAACACGGCGCTGTCCGCGCTCGCAGCAGGCGAGGGAGCGCCTACTGCGCTCACTCCTCCAGTCACTGCCTCCTGGCACAACCCTTTCAGCACACCCAGCACAGTGCTAGGCACAGTGCTGCGCACCCCCCCCCGTCCCACTCACCACCACACTGGCACCCCCCCCACCCCTCCCAAACCGCACACATGCCCCTCTTGACATACCAAATTCCCCATCCCCGGAGCGTCAGAGTGGGTGGGCCGGCCTGCCGTAGACACACTGCCGTCTGTAGTCCCCACCTCACACTCACACACCCCTTCCGCCGCCCGCAACCTGCCGCCCACATGCCCATTTATATGCGCAGCGGTGGCCCTCCCTGCCGCCATCATCACCCTCTCCCAGTTCATCGACTCTGACTGGACCGTGGGCTGCGAGCGCGCCGACAAGGCAGGCAAAGTCCTGGCTGACGTCCTCCTCTCCCGCGAGGCAGGCTCCCGCCCCGTTACCCTCATCGGCGCTTCCCTCGGCGCCCGCCTCGTCTTCTCCTGCCTCGAGGAGTTGGCGCGCCGCCACGAGCTGTGGGAGAAGTCGGAGCTCGCGGCGGCGGCGGCGGCGGCGGCGGCAGCGGCGGCGGCAGCGGCGGCGCCGCCAAAGGCTGCTCAGCAGAGGAAGGCACGGTCCAAGTCGCCACACCGGCGGCGCGCGCAGCGCACGGCGGCGGCCAGCAGCAGCAGCGCTGCTGCAGCGGCTGCCGCCGCGGCTGCGAGTGCTTCCAGTGCCGCGAGCAGCGGCAGCGGCAGTGGAGGGGGGGGGCGGAAGGTGGGCGTGTCGCCGAAGCGGGCGCGGAAGCTGGGCGCGGCCAGTACGGCGGGGATTGTGGAGAAAGCCATAATGCTGGGAGCGCCTGTGGGCGTCAGGTGCGTTAGGTCTGTTTGTGTGCTGTGCACACTTTGCAACATGGCGCGTCTTGGGGTTGATCAGTGTGGTAGTGTGGTGATTTGTATTGGGTGTTCCACGCGGAAGCTGGGTGCGGCTAGCGCGGCGGGAATCGTGGAGAACGCCATACTTCTGGGAGCGCCTGTGGGCGTCAGGTGCGTCTGCGCTGTGTGCTGTGCGCACCTTGCAACATGGCGCGTCTTGGGGTGCGGTTCAGGAGTGCGGTAGTGTAGTAGTGACATGTGCTGGGTGTGACGCACAAGGCATCATGAGGTATCGGAGAGCGTCACCGCTGTGTGGGGAGCGCCTGGGTGTCGGATGTTGGTGCACGTGTGAACGTTTGCACCTTCACGCACGTGTCAGTGTGTAGGGTGCACAAAAGACCAGTGCCGTGCGTCTCAGCAGCAACCCACCATGTCCTCTGCACATGCATTGCTCTACTTCCCTGCTTGAAGTGCTGCTGAACAACCGTACCCAGCCACCGCGCCTGCCGCGCTGCACCCCTCCAGCCACCCCTCACCATGAGTGCTGGCTGGCGCCAACCACCCCCTCCCCCCCCCACCCCCCACTCACCTCCGTGGCCGCAGTCAAGCGCGGGGGGGCCCTGACCATGTGTGCTGCTGGCGCTAACCACCGCCCTCCCCCCTCCACCCCCCACTCACCTCCGTAACCGCAGCCAAGCGCGGTGGGAGCGCGCCGCGCGCGTTGTCCACGGCCGCACCATCAACGGCTACTGCAAGGGCGACGGCATCCTCTCCCTCATCTACCGCCTCAAGCGCTTCTCCCTCAACGTCGCCGGACTCCAGCCCGTGCGCGCCCGCGGCGTTGAGTCCGTTGACCTGGGCTCCGTGGTGTCCCAGCACACGCACTACTGCTCGCGGATTCCTGAAATCATGGCGCTTCTGAGGGTGGACGACTGCGGTCTGTATGTCCCCGGGGTGGCGGAGGATGCGACGGCGGCGGCGGCGGCGGCGGTGGGGGGTGGTGTGGCTGGAGGGGATGGTGGGGCGGAGGAGTGTGATGGTGGGGGTGTTGATGGCAGCGAGTGTGTGACGGCCGATGGTAGTGAGGAGAGCGGTGACGATGCGGGGAGCAGCGGGGAGGGCGGCAGCGACGGCAGCAGCGGCGGCGATGGCGGGAGTGCATCAGGGGAGGAGGGGGTAGTGCCATGCTCGGCAGCTGCAGAGGAGGAGGAAGGCGCTTCTGTTGAGCAGCAGCAGCAGGGTTGTGGTGTGGACACTGCTGCTGCTGCGGCTGCTGCATCGGATGAGAGTGGGGAGGGGGAGGCACAGCAGCGCCCGCAGCGACGCAGCTGGCGCACAGTTTTGTCATGATGCGCTTGCTCTTTGTGGTGTGGGTTGCGTGGGGGGGCGAGGGGTGAGTGCACCAGGCGGCTCGTTGGTGAGCCAGGGTGCTGTTGTGGAGGGCAGAGGGGGCTGCTGACCTTCAGAGCCCTGTCGTGCCTGCATTCCGTTTGTGCGCGTAATGCATGTTGGTGGAGTGAGTTGATGGCATGGGTGGGTCAATGGGTTGGGTTGGTTTTGCACGTTGGGCAAGGGTGAAGCCAGGCGCGGCACTGCCCTGGTGTCGTGCTTGTTGCCAGTGAATGTGGTGTAGACACACACTTGGTACGCTTGTGTTTCCGATACCATTTCCCCCGCGTGTTACGGCCGCAGCGCCTAGTAGGGCAGCAGCAGGCCGCTTTTGTTAGTTGTCCAACAGTAGCTTGCACGCTGCCACTGCGTGCACCTCCACAGGGTTACCTCTGCCTCTGCAGCAATCGTGATGCCGTTGCGTGCATGCAGTCATGCACTGGCGGCGTGCACATGAATATGACACACGGTGGCATGACACTCGGCAGCATGGCACGAGTGTCACTTCTGCTTTTTTGTGTCTGCCGCAGTTGCATGTGCGATGTCATTGACATGCATGCACTCATGCACTGGCAACGCGGCGGTGCGCACATGAATACTAATAGTATGACATACAGCACTTGGCATGGCAAATGGCAGCATGACAAAATTGTCATTTCTGTGTTGATGTCTGCCGCAGATGCAGATGCAGGGTGCACTGAGCTGCGCACGGTACTCGGCATTAAACCAACCAGTCATGCGCAGCAGATAACCTGACACGCAGATCAGCACACAACATTGAACATGATGCGGGGTTGTATTAATAGAGGCGCGCTATCCCAAGCATGTGTAGCACCGGTGGCTCCACGGCGGCAGCAGCGACGGCAGAGGCAGCAGCAGCACAACTTGGTGAGCTTCTAGGGTGTGTGCGGTGCGGTGT
>JAULBY010037445.1:0-39692 GCA_032358315.1 Ophiocytium majus | reverse complement strand
AAGATTCCTGTTCACGTAGAACGTTTCCTACACATCTACGAATATCTCCGCACAAACGAATATCGCTTTGCTGTTACGACAGACGTTAAAGACGTTGTATTCCAAAAAGACCCAATGGCATTCATTGAAGCCAATATTGCTGATAAGAATATGTTATTCTCTTCTGAGAGTATGAAGTATAAAGATGAAGCATGGGGCAATCAAAACTTGATGGAAACATATGGCCCATATATCCATGATAAGTTTAAAGATAAAGAAATCTTTAACGTTGGTGTTCTAGGTGGTCGTGCTTATGCTCTACGTGATTTGTGTATTAACATTTTCACTGCCGCAATCAATCGTCCTATTCCAATATGTGACCAATCTACATTCAACTTTATGATTTCACAGCACCCATATCTGCACACATCAAAGTACATGAGGTCAGAAGAAGCATGGGCATGTCAACTTGGTACAACTGCCGATCCAAGCAAGATTGAAGCATTCAGACCATTCTTACTTGAAGCAGAACCAAAACTTGTTGGTGATAAAGTAACAACATCATTTGGCTATGAATTCACCATTGTTCACCAGTATGATAGAGTTCCTGAATGGCGCAAACTTATAGAGGCAAAATATGGTTGATGGTGTATTCTTCATTAGTTCAGCCTTGAATGTCAAACAACTATCCGTATTCAGTAATGATGAACGATTCCAACAAACACTGGAGACTATCGAATCTATTGACAAATATTGTCCTAGTAATATGAAGTTCATGTTTGATACTTCATATGCAGAGCCAAACAAAGATTATGTCCTTGAGCTAATTGGTCGTGGTGTCAATTATGTTTGGACTGGTAGTAATGCCGATGTGCAAAGACTATCCGATGCTGGTCATCGCAGTCTTGCGGAGACTGTTGGGTTCATTTTGATGTTGAATGCATTCAATAGATTTCGTGAGAGTAACAGTCTACAATTCAAACGTTTCTACAAAATGTCTGGTAGATATAAACTGAATGACAACTTTGTTAAAGACCGCGAAGACTTCAAAGATTCATTTGTATATTTACCAACTGTAGATTCTTGGATGTCTAAAGAACACCAGGAATTTGCTGGAGTAAATAAGATATTTGAGCTAAGATTGTGGCATATGGATGCTAATTTGCTTGACATTTTTAGCAAAGAGATATATAATGTGTTAGATGAGATGTCTAAGTGTAATATTGATGTTGAACATGCGTATTACAAAGTATTGAATAAGTACAAGTGGACAACAGTTGAACCTATAGGATTAGAAGGTGCTATCGCACCTACAGGAGAAATTATTAATGAGTAAAAATGTTTTGATTACTGGTGGTGTTGGTTTTATCGCACACCATATGGTTGATTTGCTGATTCGTGAAACGGATTGGAATATTACAACACTAGACCGCCTTGATTATTCCGGTAATCTAAACCGTCTACATGAAGTGTTGGACAAGTATGATGCACAGACAAAGAAACGTGTGAATATTGTATTTCACGATTTGAAAGCTGAGATTAATCCTCTTGTACAAAACTTTATCAATAAGAATGGCAAGATTGATACTATTCTTCACTTGGCTGCATCGTCACACGTTGACCGTTCTATCAGCCATCCTATGGAATTTATTAACGACAACATCATCGGCACTGCTAACTTGCTAGAGTATGCACGTAAAATGACAGGTCTAGAAACATTCTTGTATTTCAGTACAGACGAAGTTTTTGGTGCTGCTCCTGATGGTGTGTTCTATGATGAACGCGCTCGTTATAACTCAACTAATCCTTATTCTGCTTCTAAGGCTGCAGCCGAAGAACTGTGTGTTGCATATGAAAACACATACAAGATGCCAATGATTATCACCCATACAATGAACGTATTCGGTGAACGTCAAACACCTGAGAAGTTTATTCCTTTGTGTATTGATAAAGTACGTAAAGGTGAGAAAGTTTTCATTCACTCTGATGCAACAAAGACACGCGCTGGCAGTCGTTTCTACATTCACGCCGCTGATGTTGCAGAAGCAATTCTATTCTTGGTGCAAAACAAACCAGAATGTCCTCCTGATTTTGGTGGTGCCACATGCCCTAAATTCAACATCGTTGGTAAAGAAGAAGTTGATAACTTGACTCTTGCTAAGTTGATTGCAGCCGCACAAGGTAAAGAATTGATTTATGAAATGGTTGACTTCCACTCTAGTCGCCCCGGTCACGACTTGCGTTATGCTTTGAGTGGTGACTTGATGCGCGAAAAAGGTTGGGAGCCTAAGATTGCTCTTTCTGAACGAATCAAACAAGTCAGTGATTGGTACATGGAAAACTCCCGCTGGTTGGAGGTTTAAATGAATCCTGATTATGATGTAATTGATGAATGTATTGCATGTGGTAGTACAGACCTGACTCCTGTATTGGACTTAGGCAATCAACCACTAGCAAACTCATATAAGAATGCACCAGGCGATGCCGAATCGTATTACCCACTTGCAATTAATCGTTGCAATCATTGCTATCACGTACAACTAACACATCGGGTTAATCCTGACCTGATGTTCAAAGACTATTCTTATGTCTCTGGCACATCCAAAACTCAATTAGATTACTTTGATTGGTTTGCAGATTTTGCCGCAGAAAAGTATGGTACTCGTCCAATCACAGTATTGGATATTGGTTGTAATGATGGTAGTCAGTTAAATGCATTTCAAGATAAAGGAGCCGAAACATATGGCGTTGATCCAGCAGAAAATTTGTTTTCTACTTCTTCCGCAAGGCATAAAGTCTCATGCGGTTATTTCACAGGTAAAGAATTCAAATATACCAAGTTTGATGTTATCACCTGCCAAAATGCTTTTGCGCACAACTTCAACCAGCTGGAATTGCTCCAGAACGTCCGTGAAGTAATGCATAAAGAATCAGTTATGTTTGCGACAACATCGCAATGTGATATGATTCTGAATGGTGAGTTTGATACAATTTACCACGAACACTTGTCGTTCTACAATATCAAATCTATTGACGCATTGTGTAAACGTGCTGGATTGAATTTAATTGATGTAGTTAAATCACCTGTTCATGGCATGAGCTATATCTTTGTTATCTCTAGAGGTAGAAAAGCATCGGCTACAATTCAGAACTTGATTGATTTAGAAACAATTCAAGGTTTGTATTCGCCTGATACATATGACAAGTACGAAGCTGATTGCTTGCATAATGCTAAGATGTTTGCTAACTATATTGCAAAATGGAAATCAGAAGGTAAGACTGTTGTTGGCTTTGGTGCACCAGCTAAAGGTAATACACTAATGAACTTTGCTGGCATTGGACCACATTTTATTATTGATGAAAATCCATTGAAGCAAGGTAAATTCATTCCTGGTCTTGATATTCCAATCTATGGCACATCATACTTGGAAAACTATAAAGACACCAAAGGTCTTGTTTTTATTCCTCTAGCATGGAATTTCTATAAAGAGATTACAACAAAGATTAAAACAATTCGTCCTGATGGTCAAGACACATTCGTTCGTCACTTTCCATACTTTAAAGTTGAAGAACCTATTGCATGAAAATAGGTATCGGCTTCTACGGTATCACTGAAGGTACCGATCCTAGAACTGGTTTTAGTCGTGATTTCAGACATTGTTGGAGTAACATTCAGCAATATCTGATTCAGCCATATAAAGATGCTGGTCATGATGTTAAAATCTATGCATCAACATACACATTCAAAGAAGAATCAACCGAGAAAGAATTCTATGAGTTGGTAAATCCCGAGAAAGTTGTACTGTCACAGTTTGAAGGCTCTGATGCATTCACAGCTAAGTCTAAACTGCATGATGCATTTGATGGTGAAGACCTGGATGTAGTTATCTTTACTCGTTTTGATATTCATTTTCACCAGAACATGCTTGACCTTGATATCAATTATGATAAAATAAACATTCTCTTTCCTGAAGACAAACAATGGTGGGACAGTCACAAGTTTGTGTGTGACTGCTTCTACATTTGGCAACACAAGTTTAGTCAACAAGTACGTGATGCTATGAGAGAAACGTATGGATGGCCAAGAGGCACATTCTATCCTGATACACACGGCATTCTGAATTTCTTAGTACCAAAAGTTGGTGTTGAGAACATTCATTTTATGTCAAATGAATGTCAGATAAGTAACGTGAATACATTTTATACATTATGCAGACCAAGTGTTCCAGAACATCCCTGCAAACATCCTGATGTGAAAGCAAAATATGGCTAAGAATTTGATTATATGTCCTGTCGGTATGGAAATGCCACATGACCCTAGATGGAAAAAAGAAGACCACTGGAGATGGACAAACAATCCACGTTTGTATGAAACTCTCCTTGTAGTATACAATGACTTTGAGCCAGAGCCTGGTTCATATGACCATATCATTCGTATGAAAGGTCACAAATGGCAATTAGTGCAAGAAGTCGCTAAAGTTTTTCCGATTGAAAAATATGACTATATCGGCTGTGTTGATGATGATTTGATAACTGGTTACCAAGACTTCAATGCTGGACTTCATTTAGCATATACATTCAATTTTCAATACTGGCAGTTGTCTATGCCTGATGACTCAAGCCTAATCTATCAACCACTGTTCAATGATCCAACTTGTGATTTTAGTGAAACAAACTTTATTGAGATGGGTTCATGTTTCTTTACACTTGAGAAGTTTAAGTTTCTGATGGAGTTTATTGGTCACTGGGACTTAGAGATTGCTTGGGGTATTGACAAAACATTCTATGACTTGTTCCAGTGTCCAGCGAATGTTGTTCACATGGGTATGATTCACCAACCAATCCGTGATAGTTACTATGACAAGCAACGTGCTATGGATGAAATGAACGATTACTTGTTTAATAAGTATCCTAAGATTCTAAAAGAACATTATGGACGTGAATCACATTTTGTTGATAGGCAAGATGTTTTGAAAAAATTTAAGTTGAGACAAAATGGTTAAATTGATTGTATTAGATATTGATGGTGTAATGACTGACGGCAAGAAGTACTATGATAAAGATGGTACAGTCAGATACAAAACATTCTGTGACAAAGATTGGACTGCTATCAAACGCTTCCGTGCGTTAGGTATCAAAGTGGTATTTCTAACTGGTGATCCATTCAACGTTGCTATCGCAGAGAATCGTAAGATTGACATTTATGTGAATCGTCAGAATGGTGTACACAGCGATAAGTCAAACTATTTGTCCATGCTTTGCAGTGAATATGAAGTTAAACAAGAGGAAATTGTATTCGCTGGTGATGATATATTTGATATTGGTTTGATGAAGATGGTCGGTAGATCATATTGTCCTTGTGATGCACCAGATATTGTAAAAGTTTATGCAGTAAGTCTTTCACAAGTTGCTGGTGGTCAAAACTTTGTCATGCATATGTTTGACCACTTGGTAAAGTTTGGTGCAATTAAGATTGATAATTTTGCTGACCATTTAGAAAAAGTTTATGAACTCGACTTACAGGAGAAATTCTGATGTTTGATATTACTTTGTATGGTCATCTAACAAGCGATACTATCATTGATGGTCAGTTGGAGACTATGGCACTTGGTGGTATCGCCAACTGCTGGAAAGCATTGACTACGATTGATTCTAATCTAAGTATTGGTTTAGTACCACTAGCACTAGGCGAAGCAAACATTGCTCTTGAGCGCAAACAATGTAAACGAAGTTCTATCGCCGAATTGAACAAAGAAGTGTTTGAACCACAAATTAAACAATCGAAGTTTTCGCATATCATGTACATTAATGAGTTGCCTGAACTAGACTTTATGTTTAATATTGATGGCATTATTAGCGCAGACACATGTAAAGGTCGTGTTTTTAATGATGTAAATATATTGAAACTAATCGACTATCTTTTTGTTGCTGACGAAGATGGTCAAGACATTGAATTTTTACGTAACAACATTAAAGGTCATGTAATTTTACATTCACCAAAATATAGTAAGATTCTAGGTAAAGAAACAGAATTTAATTTTGATGTGAGTGAACATTTATTTTTAAAAGATGTTAATGTTCTTGGCGCAGGTGATTTCTTTGCATCATCGTTTTTATACGCTATACATAAAAAGTGGCCAAAAGAAGGTGCTGTTCAAGCCGCACATGCAACCACATCTGATTTGATTAGGAAATATAATGAAGAAGTATAATTTAGTTTTGCCAATCGCAGGCAAAGCACAGAGATTTATTGATGCTGGCTATATGATGCCAAAGCCATTGATTCTCGCTAAAGGTAAACACGTTATTGATTGGTCACTAGAATCTGTTGATACCTTAGAGTGCAACTTGATTTTCATTGTACGACTTGACCACATCTATAATTTCAGTATTGATAAGATTCTAAAGCAAAAGTTTGGTGATGATATCACAATCATCTCCGTTGACCATGTAACTCAAGGTGCACTTGAGACTTGTACACTTGCTGAAAAGTATATTGACAATGATATTCCACTATACATTTATACACCAGATGTGTATTTTGATCCACAGTTTAAACCTGAATGTGTAGGCGATGCTGATGGTTTCTTGTTGACATTCTTAGCTAACAGTCCAGACCACAGCTATGCTGATATTGATGAGAATGGTAATGTTTCACGTGTAGTAGAGAAAGAAGTTATCAGTGAACACGCCAACGTAGGATTGTATTACTTTAAGACTGGTGCCATGTTTCTGAAGTATGCATGGGAAGCTATTGATAAACAGTTATTGATTAAAGGTGAATACTACATCGCACCAATCTATAACTACATGATTCGTGATGGTCTAAAAGTTACTGCATGTGATACAGAAAAGATGCACATTCTTGGTACACCTGCAACATTCGAATTCTTCTGTGAAAGAGTTTTACCACAATTTGGTGATAAACCTATTGCACTTGCGTGTGACCACTCTGGGTTTGAATTGAAAGAAATTGCACGTAATATTCTGGATGAGTATTTCATTTCATACATTGATTGCGGTACATACGTGGACAAGCCATGCGATTACTTTGATTATGTAAGCCAGTCTGCACAATTAATCAATAACAATGATTGTGACCATGGTATTTCATTCTGTCGTTCAGGTCAAGGCGTGAACATATCTGGCAATAAAGCTGGTCTAATTTCTGCATTGTGCTTTGATGAATTTACTGCTGAGATGGCAATTCGCCACAATTGTGCCAATCACTTTGCTGTTCCATCCAAGTATGTTGATAAAGATACTATGCGTAAGATGATTCAGATTTGGTTTACTACATCGTTTGATGGTGGTCGTCACTTTACCCGCTTGAATAAGGTGCTGAAATAATGTTTATTGCACACAGAGGAAACACCGAGGGTCGTATTGCTGAACTAGAAAACGATCCGGCATACATTGAAAAAGCAATCTCTGAAGGCTTTATGGCTGAAGTTGACTTGTGGAAAGACGGAGATAGACTCTATCTTGGTCACGATGATGGTCAATATGACATAAACTTTAATTGGTTATATAAACGTGACAATAATTTACTGATTCATTGTAAGAATTATGCCGCGCTTGATTATTGTTTGAGTAATCATATCCATACGTTCTGGCATACTGATGAAGACTATGTGATGACTAGCAAAGGATATTGTGTTGGATATCCAGGTAAATTGTCTGTTGGAACACGGTTTATTCTTGCTGTGCCTGAACGCCACTGGGAAAACGTACTGGATTGTAAGCCATTCATTACTTTTGGTGTTCTAAGTGACTATGTGAAACTGCTAAATACATAAATAATATGTAAATTAAACTTGCTGTAGAGGCGGGAAATATGGATTTTAAGCAGTTCCTAAACGAACAAACAGAAAAACACGCAGTCCTTGCATTTGGACGTATGAACCCACCAACTACGGGTCACGCTAAGTTGGTGGATAAAGTCAAAGAGGTTGCTAAGAGCGTAGGTGGATCACACCACGTTGTACTATCTCACAGCCAAGATGCAAATAAGAATCCGTTATCAGCCGAACAGAAGCTGAAACACGCACACAGATTCTTTCCAAATACTAATCTGAGCACCTCAGATAAAGAACACCCAACATTCTTACAACACGCAGCCAAGTTACACAAAGCTGGCGCCACACACCTGCACATGATTGCAGGTTCGGATCGTGTTGGTGAATATGAAAAGAAACTAGCACAATACAATGGCACACACAAAGGTGCATTGTATAACTTCAAGCATATCAAAGTCCACTCTGCTGGTGAACGTGATCCTGATGCTGAAGGCACAGAAGGCATGTCTGCATCCAAGATGCGCGAACATGCTAAAAATAACAATCTGAAAGACTTTAAAAAAGGTGTTCCATCTCATGTTTCACACGAACATGCTAAGGAACTAATGCACGATGTTCGTAAAGGTATGAATGTCAAAGAAGATTTCTCGGTACAAATACAAAATATTCTCACAGAAGGTGTACACGATAAAGCTATCTTTAAAGCTGTATTCTTGTCTGGTGGACCAGGTTCTGGCAAAGATTATGTGTTAGATAACACACTTGCTGGTCATGGCTTGACTGAAATCAATTCAGATAAAGCACTTGAGTTCTTGATGGACAAGAACAACATGGACAAAAAGATGCCTGAGTCTGAGGCAGAAGCACGCAACTTGATCCGTGGTAAAGCAAAAGACGTTACAGAATTGCGTCAGAAACTAGCATTGCTTGGTCGTAATGGTCTTATCATTAATGGTACAGGAGATGATCCTAAAAAGTATGCTAAGATTAAACAAGAACTAGAAGGTCTTGGCTACGAAACGTCCATGATTGCTGTTTTAACTAAAGACGAAATCTCGGCACAACGTAACATTGAACGTGGTCAACGTGGTGGTCGTACAGTACCAGAGAATATCCGTAAAGAAAAATGGGATGCAGTATCTAATGCTCGTCCTGAGATGGCTAAGTTGTTTGGTAACAACTACAAAGAAATTGATAACTCAATGGACTTGCGTGATGAAAAGATTCCTCTTGAGCAAAGAGATGCCAAGAAGAAGGAAATGTTACAATTGTTCAAGGGTATACAAGAGTTCATTAAGAAACCACCTAAGAGTGAAGAAGCAAAACAATGGATTGCAGGCGAATTACAGAAGAAAGACACACTTCCCATTCCTAAACGGGGCGGTGAACTGGCTGGTCCGACATCTAATGATGAAGCTGCATCTGAAGCATCGCGTTTGGGTCTAACTTACTTTGGCTTTGGTCGTTACGGCAAGAATGGTAAAGTAACACACCACTCTGTTCATGGTAAGTTGGTACAAGACCCAACACATGTTGAACAACAAAAGATGGCTAAGAAAGCTGCTAATGTTCCTACATCAGGATCAAGTGGTAGCATGACGCCAACACAGAAATCTGCTTTGCAACAAACACGTGCTAAAGCAAAACAAAAACTTCCTGAAGAAGTTGATATTGAATTTGAACAACTATTCAAAGAAGAAATTGATGTTGAGTTTGAACAATTATCTGAATCTAAAGAAGCTGATTACGGCCATGCATACCAATCTATGGTACATCGTGTAAAACAAAAAGCACTAAGTAATCCTGTAGATTTTAAAACGTTGGCTGCAAGAATGCAGGCTGCATACGCTAAAGAGAAGCCAGAGCCAGCACAAACAAAACAAACAAACGAAAGTTACACTGGATTGAAAACTATTACTGTAGATGGTTGTGTGTATATTGCACAAGGCGATAAACCACGCATCTATATGTTGAGAAATTCGGCTGCAAAAGATGCACATAGAAACAACGGAGAAGTTGTTCAAGCATCTAAAGGTTACATGGTTAAATTAAAGGAGCAAAAACATGCTAAAATTACTGAAAAGTTTCTTCAAACCGAAACAAGTGCCAGCCCTGCTGAAGGCACCAGCTACACCATCACCCTCCCAAGAGGAAGTGAAAGTACAATCTCCATTGCCGAAGCTGGAGACTCCTGCGGTTGCACCAGCACCTGTGGTTGTGGAGACACCAGCACCAGCACCAAAGGCGAAAAAGCCAGCGGCTATGAAGGCAGCACCAAAAGCAGAGGCAAAATCACCCTCAGCAAAATCAAAGAAAACTTCCAAAAAAGCAAGTTAAACGAAATTGATTGTGGTATTGAACCTGGTATGTCTATGTCTGCTGGCGGAGAAGGCGCTAGAGATACTGGTGAGAAACTAAACAAAAAAGGTAAAGCAACGCCTGTAGCAGAAATGCAAGGTGATGAATCCACTGCTTCTATTGGTGATGCTAAAGAAGATGAATTGAAGAAAGTTGGTATTTCGCTGTCCACATTTAAGAAGAGAAATTACACATGAGAACATTCAAATCTTTTATCACCGAAAAATCTGCTGCATGGGAACGCAAAGAAGGAAAGAATCCTGAAGGCGGTCTGAATCGCAAAGGTATTGCATCATATCGTGCGCAACATCCTGGTTCTAAGTTATCAATGGCAGTTACGACAAAGCCATCTGAATTAAAGCCTGGCTCTAAAGCAGCCAATCGCCGTAAATCATTCTGTGCTAGAATGAGTGGCGTTGATGGACCAATGAAGAAGCCAAATGGTGAGCCAACTCGCAAAGCATTGGCACTGAAAAAATGGAATTGCTAAAATAATAACAACAAAGGAAATAAAATGTTAAACAACAAATCACTAATGTCAGTGGCCGAAGCGATTAAAAAAGTTTGGGCAGAAGACTTGACAGGTAAACAAAAAAAGATTGATAAGAATCACAATGGCAAAGTTGATGGTCAAGACTTGGCCATTTTGCGTAAAGAAAATTGGGATGATATGCTAAAGTCTGTTAAAGACAAAGCAGGTCCACAGCCAAATGGTGGTGCTGGTAAAAAGCAAGGCTCTGCTTACGGTGGTTCTAAGCAAAAAGATGAAAAGCCAGTCAAAGAAGAAACAAAATTTGATCCACTGAAACACATTGCCAAAGATAAACAAACTCCTGCTATCAAGGCGGCTGCCAAACTTGTTGAACCTACTAGCTATGCTGACCGTGCCGCATTGAACAAAGCCGGTGGTGTTAAAGATGACCGTGGTCCACGTGGTGTTACACAAGAAGAAGCATCACAAGCTGAATTCACTGCTGAGTTGAAGAAAGCACAAGCTAAAGCATCCGCTAAAGCTAAACAAGCTGATGTTGCTAAGCCTGCTGTTCAAGCTGTTCAGAATGAACAAACACACACAGAAATTCAAGTAATTGATTTGACAAATGCTAATGGCATTAAAATGTCCACTATTGATTTGGCTGAACGTCACCTTGATCCTGAAGAAAAATCTGAAATGGAAAAGAACGTAAAAGGCATGAAGAAGAATCTTCAAGGCTTCAAAGACAGATACGGTGACCGTGCTAAGTCTGTAATGTACGCTACAGCAACCAAGCAAGCTAAAGGCGAGTAATATGAAAAAGTTCAGAAGTCTATTTGAGAAATCTGATCCTTGCTGGAAAGGCTATGAGATGGTAGGCATGAAAGATAAGAACGGTAAAAAAGTTCCTAACTGTGTGCCTGTCAAAGAGAGTCTGGACGAACAAATTCAAATGTTGGATGAAATGCCTGGTGCTAATATGGACACCCGTGCAGTTCACCAACATTTAAAGAAACAGGGTTGGAGTCTAACACGTTCATCTGGTGGTCACGATGTTTTCACACATCCAGAAGCAAAGCATCACATTCCAGTTCCACGTCATCGTCAGTTGAAAGCACCTTTGGTAAAAGGTATTCTAAAACAATCACAAGTGAATGAAGCACAAGATGTTGGTGAATACGACTACGAAGGTCAGATGGCTCGTACTCAATTACAAACTACTATGCGTAATTGCAAAGATTTGATTGAGATGATTAAAGATGACGATAACATGCCAGAATGGGTCCAGTCTAAAATAACTTTGGCTCAAGACTACATTACTACTGTTAGAGATTATCTACAATCAAAAGAAGAACTTGGTGAAGAAGTTGAACAGTTAGAAGAAGGACGTCCATCACAACGTCATCCACTTGAAGGTCACGAATATCACAAGAAGTCTAATGTTGAATTGGTACACATCGCAAAAGATGCACATGCTGCTGCTGAAGCAATGAAGTCACACAATACTACTGCTGAAAACAAGTATCGTGACCAAGCAAATGATTCTGCTACTGTACGTTACTATCGTCAGAAGCATGGTATGCAACCATGGTACAAGAAGAAGTATGGACATGTTAATGAAGAAGTTGTTTCAGAAGACATTTCATTTGAGCCAGTAAATGGTACTCCATCTAAAACTAGTGCGGGACATACTATTGTAGGTCACTCATTTCATTCAAATGGTACCAAACACGCTAATATCGTAAAGCATGGTGAGACTGGTAAGTACTTTGCTGCTGGCGGTAGTTCTTCACATCCAGTTAAGAGTACCACATTCCATGATTCACCTGAAGATGCTGTTAAGAGCAAGAAATCTTATGTGAAAGAGGAAAGTTTGGAAGAAGGCAAGAAACCAGGTCATTTGAATCCAGGTTGGATGCTGAAAGCTGATCCTAAACTAGCCGCTAAAGTTGATGCTAACAAGAAAAAATACAAATCATTTACACAAAATGTTGGTAAGAAACTTGTTAAAGAAGATGACGTTATCAATGCTAATTCACAAAACTCCATTGATGGTGTTAAAGTGAAGAAAGATAAAGACATTGAACGTTATGTAACTGGTCAATCATCACAAGTTGCAGGCACTAATGTTGTGGCATCACCACGTGAAAGCGTACAAGAAGGTGTTGCAATGGATATCGCTAAGATGGCAGCACGTAGAAACGCTGGCTTGAAAGAAAATGCAACTAATGATAGTACATTGACAAGCTATGATAAAGAAGATACACCTGCCAAGAAGACTCTAAGCAAGACTGCTGGCATGGTAAAAGATTTGGCTGATAAAGCCAAAACAAAAGCCAAGGGAAAGAAATCTGACGATACTTTTCAGCCAGAACCGGAATTGGCTTCCAACATCGTTAGATAAAAAGTTTAATAAATATAACAATAACAAAAGGAGACTTTAAATGTCACTATGGACAAAATCTGATGCATCTGCTGGTGCACCAAAATTCCCAGGCGTAAGTGTGGGCGTTTCTGCTGGAGCATCTGGCGCAACAATGTTCGGTAACACACAAATTGGTGCTTTCCAAACAGACGGTAATCACAAACTTGCAGTTGGTATTTTTGGTGTTGATACATCCGAACAAACAACTTCATCATCATCAAACACACATCCACAACATGCTGGTTGGGTTCTAGTTACACAAGGCACTGGCCCTGTTCTAACTATTACTGCAAATACAAATGCTGTTGCAACTAACTCTTGGTTGACTTTCACTGGCACTACAGGTTCTACCACTGCTAACGCATGGGTAACATGTAATGCATCTGGATACATCCAATCTGTACGTGTTGATAACGGTGGTAACTATTTGCGTGCACCTGCTATTACTCAAGTTGGTAATGCAGTATTCACAATCACCATGGGTGGTCGTGCTGGTCGCCGTCAAACTGAAACATTGGTTGCTATGGGCACAATCGGTACTGCTGGTACTGCTGATGCTTCTGACAACGCAATTTTCCCATAATAGATAATGTTTGACTTTAAATCTTTTCTAACCGAAGAGATTGCTGAAGACACCATCGTTGAATCGGTGGTGGATTCTGCTGTCGTTTCAAGAGTCAACGAAGTTCTCTTTGCTGACCTTGATTCATCATTTCTGACACCTCAAGCAGGCGTTCAACAAATTCGTAAAATTTTACTCATGTATGGCATTGATATGCCTGCTGTATTTGATTTGGATCCTGATGGCGATGAATTGGTTCTTGATGCTAGTCCATATGGAGACACTCCTTTAGGATTGCTATATATTTTATATTCGCTATCTGATGAAGGATATTATGAATTCTACGCTGAAATCACTGATGAAGCTGGAATTGAAAAATTACTTGCTGACGGAGCAGACGAACAAGTAAAATAAAATGTCCTTTGATGATTTGACGAGTGAAAATATATTATTATATGCAGTAAAGGCTTATGATAAGCCGAACTGTATTATGTCTGAATTTAAAGAGGACATGAAACGATTCAATTATCTGAAAAGATTGTTTCGTAGATATCGTAAACTAGGTGATTTAAAAGAACGATTGGTTATCAATCACCTGGTAGTTTTATATAATGTTTTTGGTGTAGAGGTAGCAACGAGGATGCTATTTTATAAAATGAATAATGAAGATTATGGCACGTTAAAAACATTCTTATTGTTTTTGAACTACATGCCAAATGTTGTACATGGTATTAAGGGTAACACAATACAATCATCCGACATAACGGTTGATTTGGTAATCGCAGAGAAATTAAGAGAAATCAAATGAAAAAATTTAGCGATTACACAACTCCTAAAGAGCCTGAGGATCCAAAAAAGCCACTGTCATTAACTGAACAGGCTTGGGCGAACGCCAAACAAAAAATCAACGAACGTGCCGATGCATACAAGCCGCACGAACCTGTTGTTGAAATTATCCAAGAAGAAACACAAGAAGAATGGACTGAAGAAGTCTTGCCTGAACTAGCGCCTATCGTTGAAGAATACATTGAGGACGAAGTTAATCCTGAAGATGTTCAGAGACTAATTGAATCACTAACTGGTCCACAAGGAGAACGTGGAGAGAAAGGTGACAAAGGCGATAAGGGAGATAAGGGAGATACAGGCGAACAAGGTCCAAAAGGTGACCAAGGCATTCCAGGCATTCGCGGTGAACGTGGTGAAGACGGACCGATGGGTCTTAAAGGCGAACGTGGTGATGTTGGTCCTGCAGGCAGAGATGGTACTACTGGTCCTAAAGGTGACAAAGGTGATATCGGACCTTCTGGTGCAAATGGTGCTGCTGGTAAAGACGGAGCTATTGGTCCTAAAGGTGACAAAGGTGATACTGGTGAACAAGGTGTTGCTGGTGCTGTTGGTCCTAAAGGTGACAAAGGTGATACAGGTCCTGCTGGTGCAAATGGGGCTGCTGGTCCTAAAGGCGATAGAGGCGATACTGGTGAAAAGGGAGACAAAGGCGATACTGGAGAACAAGGTCCAGTAGGTCCTGAAGGCAAACAAGGACCTAAAGGTGCAGATGGTAAGACACCAGATATCAAAAAGTTTGCTGAAAAGTTTGATAAGCTATCACAAGATATTAATAAGAGAATAGACAAGACTGTACAAGGAATAAATCTGACCGGTGGTGGTTCAGGTTCATATTGGCTGAATGACTTAGGCGATACAGACTATCAAGGTGTTAAGAATGCAGCAGATGGTCAAGTACTTACATTTGACGGTACATTAGGTAAATGGACTGCTGCTGATTCTACTGGCGGTGGTGGACAAGGTACACAAGGACGCCAAGGCTCTCAAGGACCACAAGGTGTACAAGGAGCTACTGGTGCTCAGGGCGCAACAGGACCACAAGGTGTTCAAGGCGCACAGGGATATCAAGGAACAACAGGAGCACAAGGTTCTACCGGTGCACAAGGTGATATTGGTTCTCAAGGCTATCAAGGCGTACAGGGAGCTACAGGAACTGGTACACAAGGTGCCACTGGTGCTCAAGGATCAGTCGGTGCTCAAGGCGCACAAGGTTCTACTGGACCACAAGGCGTTCAAGGAGCTACAGGCTCTGGTGCTCAAGGTTCTGTGGGCGCTCAAGGAGCTACTGGTAGTGCTGGTGCTCAAGGAGTACAGGGAGCAACTGGTGCTCAAGGCGCACAAGGATTAACTGGTGCTCAAGGTTCTGTCGGCGCTCAGGGCGTACAAGGAGCGACTGGACCACAAGGTGCACAAGGATTAACAGGAACACAAGGAACTATTGGTGCACAGGGCGCGACAGGAGCACAAGGTGCAACTGGCGCTCAAGGTGATATTGGTTCTCAAGGCTATCAAGGTATTCAAGGAGCTACAGGTACTGGCGCACAAGGTGCCCAAGGTTCTATTGGCGCTCAAGGCGTACAAGGAGCTACTGGACCACAAGGTGTTCAAGGAGCTACTGGATCAGGAGCACAAGGTGCAACTGGTGCTCAAGGCGTACAAGGTTCTGTCGGTGCTCAAGGTTCTACTGGACCACAAGGTTTAACAGGAGCACAAGGTGCAACTGGTGCTCAAGGATCAACCGGTTCTACAGGTCCACAAGGCGTACAAGGAGCTACTGGTAGTGCTGGTGCTCAAGGATCAACCGGTTCTACAGGTCCACAAGGCGTACAAGGAGCTACTGGTAGTGCTGGTGCTCAAGGCGTACAAGGTGCCACAGGAGCACAAGGATCAGTCGGTGCACAGGGAGCTACTGGTGCTCAAGGTTCACAGGGCGTACAGGGTGCAACTGGACCAAACTATAACAATGCATTTGACCAGGCAAACTTAGCTTTTAATGCAGCCAACACAGCCGTAACAACAGGTCAAGCCAACGTTGGTGCTGGTCTAATCACAATCACAAATGCATATCAAGCGAACGTTGGTGCTGGACTAATTACTGAAGTTGCCGCAAGACAAGCAAACGTTGGTTCAGGTTTAATTACATATCAAACATCATCACAAGCAAACGTTGGTGCTGGTTTGATTACTGTTACCAGTGCATATCAAGCAAACGTTGGTGCTGGTCTATTAACGAAACTTGATTTGACTGGTGGTTCATTATCAAATCGTTTGAACGTTACATACACACCAGCATCTACAACAGGCACAGCATTACAAATTAATGCCGCTAACACAACCGGTGGTACAAGTTACGCAGACTTCTTACGAGTAACAAACACATCTGGTGGCGCAACAAATATAAACAGAAATTTCCGTCTAACACCTGATGGTAAATTTGAAATCGTCAATAGTGCATATTCTCAAGCATCGTTCTCATTAGACAACAGTGGTAATATGCAAATTGCTGGTGCATATACAGCAACAACATATAACCCAGGTCAAGTTATTAAAGACACTATGTTGAGTAATAATGAGATTAGTGTTCTCGCAACAACAGTTGCCACTAGCACCAGTGATACAGACTTCATTTCTTATAGTTATACTCCAGCAAGTGCCACAAGTTATCTAATCATACATGTCCATGTGGCTTCTTATTCAGCGGCTGCTGATACTGGTGGCGCTGGCACAGATAGTTATTTTTCCCGCATCAAAGTTGGTGGAAACGAAATTTCCTACAGCAGACAGATGACAAAAAGTACTGAAAGTTTTAGAACAGGTGCATTATTTCCACTAACTGGAAGATACACAAACTCAGATACAACAGCAAAAACTATTACCATAGCAGTTCGTAGAGATAGTGCTGACGATAACATAACTATTACAAATTCACAAACAGCCCTGTGGATGCGTATTACAGAGATTGCTCGTTGATTATAAATACCATTATGAAAAAAATTACCGAACACATCGTTAAAGTTGATGGCAAGTACAAGTTGCTATCCAAAAAAACAGGCAAGAATCTTGGTACTGCTACATCACTAGCTGGCATTAAGAAGCGTGAACAACAAGTTCAATACTTCAAGCACATGCATGAAGATGGTGCCGCACCTACCAATGGAGTAGGTGGTGGTGCTATCGCAGGTATCGGTGTTGCGAACCCTAACTTACCAAATCAGGCGGAACCAGGTGTCAAACGTAAAAAATTCGCAGGAAGCACCGTCTTCAAAGTGCCATCAAAATCATTTGTTATGGCTAGAATGCTTAAACGCAAGCATGTACGCTTTGAGCAATATCTCGGAGACGCAGACGTTGCAAAAGAGATCGCCGAGTTCGCAAACTCCAACTGGAAAGAACCAATCATCATTGAAGACGAACAAACAGGCGCGATGATGTACTTACGCTATGGTAAAGGTAACAGATAATGTGGATACTTAAATTTCTCCCTGATTGGATTTTCTTTGCCATTCTAGTATTCGGTACTGTTGGTCTATTGTTAACACGTTTCATTCCTGCAATGTATCGCTCAACTGCATACGCATGTTCAATGGCTGCATTTGTTGTTGGTGTGTTTATGGCAGGTGCTATACATGATAACAATTCTTGGCTTGCACGTGTAGAAGAGATGGAAGAAAAAGTAGCCAAAGCAGAAGAACAAGCTATCAAAGAAACAGAAAAGATAGAAGTTAAAGTTGAAAAAGAAAAGATAAGAATTCAAGAGAAACAAGTTGTAGTTAAAGAGTATATTGACCGTGAAGTTGTTAAGTATGATAATCAATGTATAATTCCAAAAGAATTCATTGAAGTACATAACAAGGCCGCAGTCAAATGATGAATGAAACCGAACTCTTAAAAATGTATCAAGCCTGGATGCAGGACAATGAAAATTATGCGAGAGATTGGTTAGAATTCTTAGAATGGTCATCCACTTGGAACAATACTACACCCGATGAGATGATGCGTGAACTACAAAAATACTATTGGTTTATAAAAATATGAAATACATTTTAATTGCACTATTACTTGCAGGTTGTTCGACTACAGTTCCTGTGACTGCTAAGTTTCCTGCACCACCAAAATATTCTTCTGAGGGCTGTCCTCAACTGAAGACACTAAATAACGATGCTAAGTTAAGCGATGTGGCTACAACTGTCACCGTTAACTATTCAACATATTATGAATGTGCTGTGCGTAACGATGCATGGATTGAATGGTACAAGATACAAAAAACAATATTTGAAAGCGTAAAATAATGGAACTTACCAAAGATCAACTGAAGCAACTGCTTCCGAAGAATCCATATATCAATCAATGGCATCATGCCCTGTCTATTCTGTTGCCAGATTATAGTATCAATACACCACAACGTATCGCCAGTTTCTTAGCACAATGCGCGCACGAATCTGGTGAGTTCATGTTTCTAAAAGAAAACTTGAACTACAAAGCACCATCACTACGTAAAGTGTTTCCAAAGTATTTTCCTACTGATGAAATTGCTAATCAATATACATCAAAGCCAAACAAAGCAGAAGCGATTGCTAATCGTGTTTATGCTAATCGTATGGGTAATGGTCCAGAAGATTCTGGTGATGGCTACAGATACTGTGGTCGTGGTCTAATTCAATTGACTGGTAAAGATAACTATACATTCTTTGCTGGTTCATTGGGTATCTCCGTTGAAGAAGCCGCAGAGTATCTACAAACATTTGAGGGTGCAGCACAATCTGCTTGCTGGTTCTGGGAAACAAATAACCTAAATCAATTTGCTGATAGTGGTGACATTCTCACTATGACTAAACGTATTAATGGTGGTACGATTGGACTTGAAGACCGTATCAAACATTACGAACATGCACTGCATGTATTTGGAGCATAATATGAAAAAGTTTCTATTAATTCTAGCACTATTGCCATGCTTGGCATTTGCACAAAAACAAAAAGATGGTGTAACATATGATGCAGTGATTACACGTGTTATTGATGGTGACACCGTGGCTTTTGCAGCACCATTTTTACCTGCTCCCCTCAAGTCAGAATTATCAATCAGAGTTTTTGGTGTCGATACACCCGAAAAAGGTTTTCGCGCAAAATGCGCAAGTGAAGACACAAGAGGTCAAGCCGCTACGGTTTTCACCAAAGCTCAAATTAATGCATCAAGTAAACGTCAAGTTATTCTAATGGATTGGGATAAATATGGTGGACGAGTATTAGGTGATGTATTGCTTGACGGCAAAAGTCTCCGTATGATGCTAATTCAAAACGGCTACGCACGTGAATACTACGGCGAAGCCAAAACTTCATGGTGCGAATAAAATGACAATAACTTTCACGTCCCCAATAAAAACAACTACAAGTCATCAAAACGTTTCTGGTACTAGCGATACAATTGGTTTTTTTCCTTACGCATGGCCAGAGTATAGTGTGATTAAACCAGGTTGGACTATAGATCAAATTTCTGGAGCAGCAGTTGTTAGTGCTGACGGTGATAATCACATTGTTACTATTACAGGTGGTAATTTTACATCTGGTGCGTCCTATTCTTTCACTGGCAAAACTGGTGTAACAATCACGGGCGGTGTAAACTTTGCCGGTTACACTAGAGGTCTACCAACAACACGTGGTATAGATTTCTCCATGATTGATGGAACACCAAGAAGTGTTTATCCATCAGTCAGTCTCGCATATGTGGAACAACCTAGTATATGGACTGGCAAAACAACTGCAACATATGCTATACCTTCAGGATATACATTTGCATCTATGACTGGGATAGCAGATTGGTCACCTACTGTTACCATTGATGGACTAACATCCACAATGACTGGTGTTCCTAATAGTGCCGGTATTTCAGTTTACAGTCCAGGCGCGACGGTAGGTGAAAAACTAATGTACAGTTTTTCTTTGGACCAATATAATGGTGATACATTCTGGGACGCAATTGGTGTAAGTGATGATGCTTCTGTTAATTTGAATGACACTTACCTTGGTGTTGACAGACATGCAGTTTCTATTTGGGACCAAGGTTCAGTATTATTTAATGATGCTGAAATTGTTACAACAAATGGTCCAAAGTTCCAAGCTAATGGAAAAATGATTGACCTGTTAGTTGATAATGATACACAAAGAATGTGGTACAGTGTTGATGGCGGTCCATGGTTTGGTAACTATGCACAGTTTACATTGAGTGCAAGTTCTATTACAAATTATGATGGAGATGCTGGTTGGGATGAAATATCAACATTTGATGCAACAACATCCCAAAATATTGATTTCTATCCTGAAGTAGGCGATCCATTACTCACACGCCTATTGAATGCATATGGTGATGTTGGCATCGGTTATCACATAGGTATGTGGAATGTGAATTGGTCCGAAGGAAGTGATCCAGGAGCAGGTTATGTATACTTGGTATTGTATTATTCCGAATTGTCATCTTCAGGTTACGGTATCTATATGCAACCAACTGACCAAACTGGTAATGATCCTGTACCAGGAACATATGTGTTGCCTGCAAAATTTGTATTAACTTATCAATTTTCATAAGGAAATAAAATGTCACAAGAACAAATATTGCGTAATCTATTAGCCAAATTGCCTGAAGGCCATGAATTAGTTGCACGCATTCAAAAAACATTAGATGAATTGAAAAAGTGAAATGAATGATCTTAAATTAGTAAAATATCTTTTCTTCATTCTATTGCTTCCCTTGACGTTGGCAATATTCAGTGGCGATAGATTCCGTTACCCATGCCAAGACCCAGCAAACTGGGACAAAGATTTTTGTAAAGTACCTTTATGTGATGTGACACGTACATGTCCTGAACATATTTTTAAAGGTCAACGTGACCCTAGATTAGGACCAGCTAAAGATGCACAAACTCAAACAATTACGCCTGTGGCTCCAACAATGGCATGTCAACCTCAAGCCCAAGCAACACAAGGAGCAAACTGTGGAAAATAATGTAGTATACACCGAAGAGCAGTTAATGGCTCGTTTAAAATTCTTCATCGGTATTTGTTTATCGTTGACGTTGTTTGGTATTGTATTTGTCGTATTGTATTCATTAATCTTTGTGACACAGCCATTGAATGCCATCTCACCAATTGACCAGAAATTCTTTGAGTTGATTATTCCTATCGCAACATTCTTAACTGGTACTCTATCCGGTATCATGTTAGCAAGTGGTGATAAAGATGCACAGAAGCAGGCATTGGCTGCCGCCAACAAAGGATGGGATAAACCACCGACACCAGTTGTCGTTAACAATACACCAGCGCCAGCTCCTGTATTTGCACCACAAGTGTCTGCATTAACACCAGCACCAGCTCCTACATTCACACCATCTGTAACAACAGGCTTTGGTGGTAAAGAAGCTCCTGTACAACCACCACATCCAGAAATCTAATGAACTGGCTGCAAAGTATGCTATCAGATGGAACTAATAATTCCATCTCAAGCAAAAGAGTAATTACATTCCTAGCATTCTTATTGTGTGCTGGGGGTTTTATATCGAGTCTAAATGGTATTCATGTTGATCCAAAGTTATTTGATTCAATGATGTATATTGTACTGGCAGGTCTAGGCTTTACTGCCTCCGAAAAATTCACCACTAAATAAGGAATCTTATGAAAAACATTTTAAAATCTATCATCCTATCGTTGACATTGGTAACATGTGCATATGCTGGTGATGCTCCTGCTGAAACTACAAAAGTTTGCGTTGACGTTGTTAAAGATGGCAAGCCAGTCATGGACAAGAAAACTGGTAAGCCACAACAGAATTGCAAGACCATGAAAGTTCATAAGAAACTTGAAGGTACGGCTGTTCCTGAAAAGAAATGATAGCTGATAACGAGATTGTAGAAATAAAGGTTGATGTGGGCGTCCTGAAGACACAGGTTGCCTCATTGACCTCGCTTTGCGATAAGATGGATAAAATCATCGAGAAATTAATGGAAAAGCAAGACAACAGTACCAATAATATCTACAATGATATGAACGACAAAAAACAAGAAACGCAGGCTGATATCAAAGAACTACATTCTCGCATCACAACGGTTGACAGGAACCTATCAGATAAGTTAGAATTGACTGAACGCCGTATCATGGAAGAGATTAAGTCTCTCCGTGAAGACATTGCCGAACACAATCGTGTTGAAGACAAACAAATCAACAAGATTCTGGAATGGAAGTGGATGGCAGCAGGTGGTATTATTACCCTTGCCTGGTTGTTATCACACGTTAAATTAGAATTTATTACCAAACTATTCGGTTGACAAATCATAGAGGTTCATATATAATGGACTTCTATGAGCCTACCTGTCGACCTCAAATATCTCCTTATCCTTTCACCCCGCTTTGAAAAGTTTCAGCGCAAGTCTGATTTTCTTTTCAATGTGCGTTGTCCTATCTGTGGTGATTCACAGAAGAACAAAACTAAAATGCGTGGGTATGTTTTCCGTAAAAAGAATGACCTAGTGTACAAGTGCCACAACTGTGGTGCTAGTATGGGTGTTGGTAATCTTATTAAACATCTGGACAATAACCTTCACCGTGAGTATATCATGGAAAGATATAAATCTGGTGAAATTGTCGCAAAAGTAAACGAAATAAAAACGTTTGACATACCTGCACCACGATTTGGTAAACTAGAGACACCGACCTATACCAATGCCGAGCGGTGCGATATGTTACCAGAAGGACACTTCTGCCGTACATACATTGAGAAGCGCCAAGTTCCTAAACATCTATTCAATAAACTATACTTCACCGCAAACTATGAGAAGTTTTGTGATGAAGTGTATCCCAATCATGGTAAAGATATCACACCCGATGCCCGGCTTGTGATCCCGTTCTATGATGAATGGAATTCATTGGCTGGTGTGTCTGGTCGCGCATTGACTACCGCAGACACCAAACTGAGATACGTTACCATTAAGACTAATGATAGTCCTAATAAACTAATCTATGGTCTTGACCGAGTTGACTTCACTGAGCCAGTTAAGATTGTTGAAGGACCATTGGATTCATTGTTTCTAAATAACTGCCTAGCCTCAGGTGATTCAAGCCTACATGTGACTGCAAAATATTTTACTGCAAAAGAAAAAATATTAATATTTGACAATGAACCACGAAATAAAGAGATTGTTAAGTTGATGCAAGATGCTATCAAATTAGGTCATAATGTTGTTATTTGGCCCGATATGATGCCCGGCAAAGATATTAACGAAATGGTTATGAATGGCATATCACCTGGCGAAATTGAAGAGATTATAAGTAAGAATACAGTCAATGGCTTAGAAGCACAAGCGAAATTTGTTTTTTGGAAGAAAGTATAGTATGAAAGTGAAATTAATTAGTTATAGCAAACCCGCCCGTGGGATGTATGACGAGGGACTAACAGATATGCAAGAGTTAATTGCATACTGTGCAAGGGTATCCAATCCTAGTAATCAACTGAACATGGAAACAAGCGAGAAGTTAATTAAATATCTGGTGAAGAACAAACACTGGTCTCCTTTGGAGATGGTGTCTGCATGTATTGAGATTGAAACGACACGGGACATTGCACGCCAAATTCTCCGTCACAGATCATTCTCATTTCAAGAATTTAGCCAGCGTTATGCTGATCCAACTAAAGATTTGGATTTTGTTGTGCGTGAAGCACGTATGCAAGATACAAAGAATCGCCAGAACAGTGTAGAGTTGGACATGAGTAATGATGATGACCGTAGATTGGCTACACAATGGGACCAAATGCAACGGAGAGTCATTGAAGCATCCAAAGAAGCATACACATGGGCAGTTGAACATGGTATTGCTAAAGAACAAGCCCGTGCTGTATTGCCTGAAGGTAACACAGTGAGTCGCATGTACATGAACGGAACACTGCGTTCCTGGATTCACTACATAGAACTCAGGGCCGAGAATGGCACACAAAAAGAGCACAGAGAGATTGCAAAAGCAGTCGCAGAAATTATAGCTGAGGTATTTCCCTTAGCAAATGAATTTGTAAAATAAAAAAAGATGGAGTAAGATATGGATATTGTCCATGGTATTAAGGTAGACTATTCACGTGATGCATTGTTTGACGAACTAGGTAAAAAACGATTAAAAGAAAGTTACATGAAAGATGAAGAACAATCACCACAAGAGAGATTTGCATTCGTTTCTAATGCTTTCGGCTCTAATGCCGAACATGCGCAAAGGCTCTACGAGTATTCTAGTAAACATTGGCTTTCCTATTCTACTCCTATTCTGTCTTTTGGGCGCAGCCGTAGGGGGTTGCCTATTTCTTGTTTTCTACCATACCTACATGATAGTGCAGAAGGTTTGGTCGATTGCTTGGCAGAAGTTAACTGGCTGTCGATGCTAGGAGGCGGAATTGGTATTGGATTGGGTATCCGTTCTGCTGACGATAAGTCCACTGGTATTATGCCTCACTTGCGCACATACGATGCGTCAAGCCTCGCATACCGTCAGGGTCGTACTCGCCGTGGTTCTTATGCCGCTTACCTTGATATCAGCCACCCAGATGTTCCTATCTTTTTGGAGATGAGAAAGCCAACTGGTGATCCTAATATGCGTTGCTTGAATCTACACCATGGTATCAATATCACCGATGATTTCATGCAATTGATTGAGAAGTCGATGCTTGATCCACACTTTGATGATACATGGGCATTCAAGGATCCACATAGCGGTGAGGTGCGTGATACTATCTCGGCTAAACTATTGTGGCAACAGATTCTCGAAATGCGTATGCTAACAGGTGAGCCATACATTCACTTCATTGATACAAGTAATCGTGCTATGCCAGATTTCCAAAAGAAACTTGGTCTAAAGATTAACCAATCCAATCTATGCAGTGAGATTATTCTACCAACAGATAAGGATCGTACCGCTGTATGTTGCCTGTCGTCAGTTAACTTGGAGTATTTTGATGAGTGGAAAAATGATAAACAGTTCCTCCATGATATGGCTGAGATGCTTGATAATGTTCTTGAGTATTTTATTTTTAACGCACCTGCTGCCATCTCCAGGGCCGTTCATTCTGCTGTGCGTGAGCGTTCTATTGGTATTGGAGCCTTAGGCTTCCATGCATACCTACAAAAGAATGGTGTAGCATTTGAAAGTGTAATTGCCAAATCATTGAACAATAGAATGTTCGGACACATTAGAAGTAAATTGGATGAAGCGAATATTGAATTGGGATCCGAAAGAGGTTCTCCTGCAGATTGTGAAGGGACGGGTAGAAGATTTGCTCACGTTATGGCTATTGCTCCTAATGCTAGTTCATCTATTATTATGGGTAACACCAGTCCTAGTATTGAACCTTATCGTGCTAATGCTTACAGGCAAGATACGTTGAGTGGTTCTTCATTAACAAAGAACAAATGGCTTGACAAAGTATTGCGTACAAAGAACTTGAGTGAGGATGAATTGACTGATGTATGGTCAACCATTATCGCTAATGATGGATCAGTACAACACCTAAACATCCTAACAGAGGATGAGAAGGAAGTATTTAAGACAAGCATGGAGATTGACCAGCGTTGGGTTGTTGAACACGCCGCTGACCGTCAACACTTCATTGACCAAGCACAATCGTTGAATCTATTCTTTAGACCAGATTCAAACATCAAGTACCTACATGCATGTCACTTCCTTGCATGGAAGAAAGGGTTGAAGACGTTATACTATTGCCGTAGTGAGAAGTTGGCTAAGGCTGACAAGGTATCAAAACGTATTGAGCGCGAAGTAATAAAAGAGTTGGACATGAGTGCTATCGCTCAAGGTAACGAATGTCTCGCATGTGAAGGATAATAAATGAAACAACTACTAAAATTTTCAGCATCATGGTGCCAACCATGTAAATCATTGGCAGGTAATATGAAACATGTGGACTTTAAAGATGTTGAACTCAAAGAGATTGATATTGACGAGAACTTGGATGAAGCCAAGAAGTATGGCATCCGTGGTGTACCAACCATGGTGCTATTGAATGATGGCGTTGAAGTTGCTCGCAAGTCCGGTGTCCTAATGGCAGATAAGATTGAGGAATTCATTCATGGTTAAGAAACAACCGGCCGGTAGATTAACAGACGAACGTAGTTCGTTCAAGCCATTCAACTATCCTTGGGCATATGATGCATGGCTTAAACATGAACAGTCCCATTGGTTGCACACCGAGGTGCCAATGCTTGAGGATGTTAAAGACTGGAAGAAACGCCTGACCAAAGAAGAGAAACAATTCTTAACTCATATCTTCCGTTTCTTCACACAAGGTGATATTGACGTAGCAGGTGGTTATGTCAACAACTATCTGCCATACTTTCCTCAGCCTGAGGTGCGTATGATGTTGTTGGGTTTTGCTGCCCGTGAAGCGTTGCATATCGCCGCATATAGTCACTTGATTGAAACTCTTGGACTACCTGAGACAATGTACAATGAATTCTTGGCGTATCAGGAGATGAAGGACAAACATGATTATGTTATGGATATCTCCGGTAGGAATGGTACCAAAGAAAACACCGCGCGTCACATCGCAGTATTCTCCGCATTCACCGAGGGTATGCAATTGTTCTCATCATTCGTTATGCTATTGAACTTCCCACGCACAGGTAAGATGAAGGGCATGGGTCAGATTGTCACTTGGTCTATTGTTGATGAGACAATGCATGCCGAGAACATGATGAAGCTATTCAAGACATACATTGGTGAGAATCAGGAGATTTGGAATGATGAGTTGAAAGGCTCCATCTATTCTATTGCTGAACGTATGGTAGAGTTGGAAGATAAATTCATTGACCTCGCATTCGGTATCAACCAGATGGAAGGCTTGACTGCGGATGAGTTGAAGAAGTACATCCGTTACATTGCTGACCGCCGATTGATTGGCTTGGGTATGAAAGGTATCTTTAAAGTTAAACGTAATCCACTACCATGGGTAGAGGAGATGATTAATGCACCGACACACACCAACTTCTTTGAGAATCGTGCTACGGACTATGCTAAAGGTGCCTTGTCCGGTTCGTGGGATGAGGTATTCCCACAGAATTAATGGTAATAATGTGATTATTACTTGACACCTGAACAAGGATGACTTATAATGAGTCATCCTTTTCTTTATACGGAGTCGTTATGAAATATTTGTTTGGTATCTTTTTGATTATTGCTTTGGTTATTGTTGTTCCATTTTGTACCGTATGGTCATTGAACACTTTGTTTCCAGCCTTGGCTATTCCATATACTATTGAAACATGGGTAGCAACTGTATTCTTGACAACCGGTATTTTTGGTAAGAATGTGAAACTAGTAAAATGAATTTAGATAAGATTGACCAATTTGCATTAGATGCACACACGGATGTTATTCAAGCAAAAATATCACCGTATCAACAACGAAGACACTTTGAACATAAATTTGCTGAAATGATTATCGCCGATGTGATAAAGATTGTTCAAAATGCGGATGTGCGTGACATGGTGTTTACAACATATGATAAACATCGTGTCAATGATATAATCGAAACGATTATTAAAGAAATTAAATCAGAGTATGAAAATAGTTGATTTAATTAATAAACTAGAAGATTTGTATTCAACCTATGATGATGAATACAAATACTATATGGGTGAGCCTGAAATTATGATTGATTGCTTTGATATAGCAGACAACGGGCATGATATAGAATATAAAGGCTTCACCCATGAAATACATATTGATAAGAGCGCCGATGGCGTATACGATATACTAAGAGCATTTTATATAAAGGAACCCGAAAATGGCTGATGAAAAAGAAGTTAAAGTTAAAGTTGAGAAAGTAAAAGCGAAAGCTATCCAAATTTCCACAAGCACCACATTAACTGGTCAGGTACTATTGGTCGCATTAATGGATGATGGCACAATGTATCAAAGGATTGTAAATAGTGATACTGCTAAATGGGTTGAAGTCCCTGGTGTGTAATGGCTATTCTAAATTATATGAATCCAGATTATCCAATTCCAATTGTGGATGTAAAAGAATATGCCATTGGTGGTAAATTAATTACATGTTCAATCGCACTCAATGGATTTGATACAATCAATTTAACAGACCAAGAAATTAAAAGCCAACTGGCTAAAATATTGGCTGATGGTATGATTCAAAATAATCTAGTTGAATTCACAAAAAGATATGATTCAGATATGGCTCAAAACGTAATTACTGCGCGGTGCTATTTGGCACCTAATGACCAGGTTAAAATACTAAGGGAATTAAAATGAATGATGAAACTGTTTGTGGTCGTGAGAAAAAATGGTGGGAGTATTATCCTCTGCACCAATTATGGTGTAATGATGCTTGTCCATTAGTGCCGCGATTTGAATATCGTCCCGGTGATGAATGGAATGCAAATGGTTGGCATTTACAATGGTTACTATTTAATATTTGGACACTGGAACATTTTGCATTTAGTGTAGAATTCAACCTTGCACCAGATAGTATAACAATCGGTCTAATGATTCCTTATTTGCGAGTATTTTTTGGATTCCATCATATGTGGAATTGGACATGGTTATATAAAATTGGTCGTATGTTGCGCCGTAGACCAGCCGTAAAGAATGATAAAGGAGAATATAATTGAGCCAAATTACAGATAATGAAGTGACCATTATGAAATGGGTGATGGTTAAGAATATAGTCCTGATTATCACCACCGCATTCTCGGTGTATTATATCTCGCCATGGATGTTCTTCCTGCTAATGTGTTACACTACATATTCACGTAAAGATAATGAGGAGAAACAATTATGAGCACCGAAGAAGACAAAATCAAACACAGTAAGCGCCTATATCAGGAACAAACTGCAATTGATAAACAGGTTAAAATCGCCAAGGCACACGGTATTGAAGTAAAAGAGCCTCATAAATTGGCTAAACATCATGCATTAGATTGTGGTGTGCCTAATTGTCCAGTATGTTCAAGCCCACGCAAGACACATAAAGAGGCAACTAAACAAGAGAAATCATTTGGTCAAACTGAAAAATGGGATGAATAATGGATACAGGTATTTTAGATAAAGTATGGAAATTAACAATTGAAGCAGGTGATCCACATATGGATGGATTCTATACCTTTGAGAAGAAAAAGACATTAATGTTGATTAAAAAGATTATTGAAGGTGAATTGCCTAAATTACCATTTCATGCAGGTGAAACTGAATGGATGATTAAAAATGGAATTATCAAATCAACAACTGAATGATATCTGGAATGGACTGGTGGAGTATTATGGTGATAGATTGCCTGATATGGACCACCATCCAATCCAATTTAAGTATTATCTGAAAATGTATATGCATTTTCGCTATATGAAATAACGTTTCGGTATTAGAGATTAAACTCTATGGAATACTAGTGTTTCTACTAATATAACCGCTATATAATTGTATGCGTTGCTCCTTTTGAGAACGCTACAATTAAATGCTTAAAAAGATTTTAAACTTATTCAAAAATTCATACCAGTATGACCTGGATCAATTCATTCTATCCCGTAATCCTAAAAACGAATATGATGTAGAACAGGCTATTAAAGAGTATACTAATCGCCAAGGATGTTTTCTATGAAAATCCTAGCCGATATTATCTCCGAAGTTATTACATTAATGAGTAAGTCCCGAATCGCTTACCAATAAAGGATACAAAATGGACTACGCTAAACTAAACGAAAAAACAAAATCATTGACATTATCAGTCATTGATGCACAAGAGAAAGCATTCAAATCAACTGTAAATGCATTTGAAAAATTCTTAGGCGCCGAATCCGCTACATATATGCAGGGATTAACAAAGGTTGCGGAAGAAGTAACAAAAAATGCACGAAAAATCGTTGAAGACAGCAAGGGCTTTGCTTATGCAGGAAATACAAAATAATACCAGTTATTTTAATCCTGTTGTAAGAAACGGGTGGGTTATTAAGTTCTCGGTGTATAAGAACTCCGATATTCTATTAATATTCACCTCAAAATACACCGGTCAAACGATTATCAGATATTTTACCGAGGAAGATGATGCTGTACAATATATCAATATGATTACAGCCAAGGATGCTAGAGTACATATGTACCAGCCATAAAAAATATCTCCGGTAATAATACAAGCCACCCATTGCGGTGGCTTTTTCTTTGTGTTATAATGGATGTATGAAACACATTTACATCGTAGCCGGTAATTATAATGAGTATCTTAATTACCGGAGAAAAACTGGTGATAAAGAAGATATTATGTACCGGTGTGTGCATAGTATTGATAATCTCAGAGGCCTTAATGAGATTGAAGGATTCTATATCGGTACATTCTACAGCCGAGCAGACATAGAAGAGATTAAAGAATATATCCATATAATTAAAAGTAGGAAAGCAAATAATGTTCGTATTTGATGTTGAAACTCTAGGTACTGAATCAAACTCAGTGATCCTATCCATGGCGTGTGTATATTTTAAATCGGATGAAACACCGAGCCATACTGAACTAAGAGATACCTCATTCTTTTGTAAGTTTGATGTAATGGATCAAGTTAATCGCTTTGATAGAAAGATTGATAAAGGCACAGTCGATTGGTGGAAGAAACAATGTAAGAACGCACAGATTAAGTCCTTTATTCCTAATAAAGAATGGGATATTCCATTTGAAGCGGGACATAATGCCATGAAACTATGGGTAAAATCAAAGAACGATCCGTCATGTTATGTTTGGGCTAGAGGTGGACTAGATGATGTTGTATTATCCTCAATGGAGAGAGCCTGTAAATTTGATAATATCTTCACCTATAATCGCTGGAGGGATGTACGCACCGCGGTTGATTATATGTACAATAGGACTAATGGATATACTGATACAGAAGTACCAGCCTGGGTAGAATCATTTGACTCCCAACTCCATATCACAAAGCATAATCCAGTGGATGATTGTGTATTTGATGCTATGCAATTATTATATGGAAAGAAAGCACCACAATGAAACATAAACATTATGACGTTTGTAATGGTAAATCAATTGATGTATTTGATGATATATTACCATTCGCATTCAGAACAAAAGCGTTAGAATATGTCCAAAGCTCCTTATTTAAAATAGGTTGGAAAGATACTGAAGTAAAAGAAAGAGCCGCCCATGATTCAAATTTACATTCAAGGTATTCAGACCAAAACATCCTTGATTTAGGTATATTACAAGAAATTAAAGATTCACCAATCGCAGATGTTATTGGAAATAATAGGAGAATAACTAGGGCTGTAGTAAATCTATCAACACCGAGTGATGTAAACTATGCGCATATACACCATAATGAGTTAGTTATGTTAACGTATATCAATTTAGAATGGAAAGAAGGCTGGCATGGTGAAACTACATTCCTGTCGGAAGACTTACAAGATATAGTATATTCATCGAATTACACCCCAGGTCGCATTATTATATTTGATGGAGAGATTCCTCACACAATCCGCCCACAATCCATTATTGCACCACAATATAGATTCTCATTATCAATTTTCTGGAGATAAGATAAGTGATCCTAAGAAACCTATTAAAAGAAATATTAAAAGGATATTATAATGAAACAAGACGCACCAATCCTAGGCTATTATGAGAATGGTAAAGAGATAAAACAACCAAAAGGATGGGTATATACTCAAGCATTTATCCTGTGTAGACAATGTTATAAGCCAATATCACCAATAGGTGGTCCAGCATATAATTCAATATGCCTATCATGTTATATGGAAAACAATAGCCAGTATCCAAAATGAATCAAGCCGATATTAAAAAAATATTTGATTATGATGCCACCGGTAATCTAATTCGTAAAAGCCTTAAAAAAATAACCGGAACAGAGGATCATACAGGATACAAAAAGACGAAATATAAAGGCAAAACAGTATTATGTCACCGCCTCATTTATATCTGGCACCATGGTAATATACCTGACCATTATCATGTGGATCATATAGATCACAATCGTAGTAATAATAGAATAGAAAACCTACAGGCATTACCACCAATAGATAATCATAGAAAAAGAAAGTCAAGACCACATAAAAACGCCTCAGTATATAAAACAAAAAGGGGATGGATAGTGAAAGTATTAGTTAAACTAGGTCCGTATGATACAGAGGCTGATGCAATAAATGCATGTAAATCTGTGCAATAATCTATGGATCATATTGTTGCTAATATATGGAATATCAGCCATAATCATAGTAATAACCATGATAATAGACTCTCAGCACAGATGAAGTAAGTGACCACTAACATATAATGTAAGTGTGTGCTCACTTGCAACTCCACTACTGAGAAAATCGGTATAAATACGACACCATGAAGACCTGTCCAAAGTGCGGAAAAGAACACCAAAAAAGAGGATTATTTTGTAGCCAATCCTGCGGTAATTCCAGAAAACAATCGGAAGCCTTAAAAGAACAGAAAGCAGATAAGCTAAGAGCCTATCACGCAACACCGGAAGGAGCAGCCACGAGGTCGATAGCATCCGATTTTGCATCACGGCTTAACCGTAATAGAGCGTTAGAAAGAGCCGGCGAGTATATTCTAACGGACCCGGATTGGATGCTGGACATTCCACTGACATCCGATAACATGCATACATACCACGATGAGGACGATACCTCATGGCTATAAAGGATATGCATGAAGACACTGAAACACACCTGCGAGAACTGCGAGAGCGCCTATAAAATCGTATATGATGAAGAGACTATAACGGACGAACCACACTTTTGCCCAGTATGTGCTGAGTACATAATGGAAGATAGTGAGGACGCGGATGAGTTGGACCTATAATGGTGAGCCTGTAACGGATGAGGTGATTGGAAACTCCTACGGTTTCGTGTACATTATAACGAATCTACAGACCAATCGCCGTTACATTGGACGAAAATACTTCACTAAAGCTGGCTATAAGACCGTGAAGGGTAAGCGAAAGAAGATAAGACTTAGTTCTGGATGGGAGTCCTACTACGGTTCTAATAAGGTCTTGATAGAGGATGTCGCTACACTAGGTGAGAACTGGTTCTCTAGAGAGATTATCCACCTGTGCCGAAACAGGAGTGAGTGCGCCTACTATGAGACTGCAATGATATTCCATCATGAGGCTTTACTATCGGATGCATGGTACAACGAGTGGGTGACCTGCAAGATATCCAAGAAAAACGTAAAACCGACACTGCCAAGTGGTTGATTCTAAACAAGAATCCAGACAAGAAAATCGGAAAGGGGCGGTGGAAGTGGTTTATGCACGGTTAGCTATGGAGATACCCATAAAACCATTAACCCGCATTTAAACCACTTATTTTTTTGGACACCCAGGATTATCGTCCACCCTGCCTTTTGCTTCGATCTGATACTATTATACCACATCCAGCGGAGGTGTCAAGTCAGTAAAAAGTTCTCACAATTTTTGGTAGGGTATTGGTTGACTTATGGTAAACTGTATGGTATAATAGAGTCATACCTAGCAAAGGAGCACCAGATGAAAAATGCATTAACCTACACCAAAGACCCAAGGGTGGCAAGGATTGTAGAATTGGCTATCATCCTCCAAGATAGGCTCCAGTATCCCAATTCCGAGAATTCAAGGGATGAACGGCATTACACCGAATGGTTTGAAGAGGAAATCCTCAAGCTGATCCAATCAGAATAACATTACATTTAGGTCAGGTATTGGTTGACATTACCTGGATTCCTGGTATAATAGAGTCATAGAGATAAAAAAATGAACGATTTAAATTCCATTTCTGTTGCTGATATGATCGCCGCTTTGTCTGCATTGCCTGCTGACGCACGGCTGGTGGTTACTCATTCCGGGTATTACTGCTATGATGACTTTGCGGATATCTTTGTCCCTACTCCAGTGGACGCGGATGGTGATGCTGTCGCTGATCCTGCTAACGCCGTTGCTTGGTCTATCGGTCATTCCCATCAGTCTTATTGATACCTGACTAAAAAAGTTGGGTATTACTTGACAATCTGGTAAATTCCTGGTATAATTAACTCATGACAAAACAAAACTTCACCCTGTATACGTACCGTACCGACAAGCGTTGTAAGACTGGTACTCGGCTCCTGGCTACCCGTGTCGTAACGGATATGACTGAGGATCAGATGGAACTACTGGTCAAAGCCTTGTCTGTGCCTGGTTACCAATATGAATACAATACTACTACAAAAACTGTACGTTCATATATGACTGGTAAAGAGGTCGTGATTGATTCCGATACGCCCTGGTGTTGCAATCCAGCATCAGAATCTTACTGGTCCATGTAAAATACTTGACTGATTTGGTCAGGTATTGCTTGACATTACCTGGATTCCTGGTATAATAGAGTCATAGATTAGAGAAAAAGGTTAGAAAATGTCATTTGAGAAGCGTGTTTTGGATGTGGTTGATAAAACTGTTGGTGTTCAAGTGTTCTCCAAATTTGAGTATGGTACTCTGTTTGTTGAGTGTACGCCTAAAGAGGCTGCTAAAATTGAGACCGCTTTGTTGAAATATGTTAAATGTGGTGTTATCGTTTCGTCCATAGAAGGTGAATTCGCCTTTGACTTTATCTAAGGAATTGTCATGAAAACTTACGGAATGTTCTCTGAGACTGGTAATTCGGCTGTGGGTAAGATTGTGGAGTGTGCCGAGACTGCTGGCTTGCCTTGGTTCATTGTAGAAAAAATGCTGTCTGCGCTGGCCGAGAGTCCAGTATACTCTGAGGCTGGCGACACTGCTGTCCGTGAAGCCGTCTGGACTGAATTATTTTCTTAAACCACTTGACAATCTGGTAAAAGTGTGGTATAATTAACTCAAGAAAAGAGAAAAAGCACCATGCAAACCGTATCACCCATTATCCCAGCTAAAGACGTAGCACCAAAAGTATTCGCTATTTTGGTGGATTCAGTAAAAAGTACTATGCCAGAGGCTTCTGAGGCTGAGCAAGCCAAAGCCATTGCATCTATATTGAATGCCTTGAGCGTCCAAATGTTTCACTAAGGATTAAAAAATGACTGAATTTGAGAAAAACTGCTACGGTATGTCCGAATCTGATATCCGTGAGCGTTACATGGAATCCATCACTGGCCGAACTGCTGGTCTGGACATGGTCGTTATGGGTATCCTGTCTGACTGCCAGGAAATGAATGCGATGAATGGTTACAAGGAAGCCGTTCGGAAAAACCTGAACATCGCCAAGTTTATTTTGTCTGAGATGCGAGCCGTAAATGCGTAAACCATCAGTTATCAAAGGTTTGAAGAATTCCCAAAAAATCTACCTGGTCATCAACGGCATTGCCATGTGGACCACTGTTGGTGCTACTGATAACATAGCCACTACTGTCCATCGTTCTGCGGTTTACGTCCTTTTGTCTGAAATGGTGGACCAAAAAGCTATTGGTATTTCACGCACTGTTCGTGTCTATGACCATAAAATGAACCCTGTTTCGGTAGAAGTAAGCATTTCCAAGTGCTGACCTATTGACAAGAATCTGCTGGCGCTGTATACTACGGCTGTTGGGCTGTTAAAGTATAAATTTAAATATGGCAAATGAACTAATCAATACACTGTGGGGTTTAGAAGTACTGAATCCAGCGCCTATGTGTAAGCACGAAGGCTGTGATAACCATGCTGATAATGCTGGTAATGGCAAGTACCATAAACTGTGTTCGCACCATCATAGAGCAAAGTACCAGAAAAAGAATGGTGGACAGAAGCACCTGTATCACCGTAAGGAATACTGTGAGAATGTAGATGGTCGCCTTGGTTTTACCTGTACCACTACTATCATGAACTGGAAGTGGCAGCTAGAGGTGGACCATATTGACGGTGATAGGAACAATGCTGATCCTCTGAACTACCAGACCTTGTGTGCATGTTGTCACCGGTATAAGTCGTACATTAATGAAGACAACCTGTCTCCAGAGAAACGAAAGTCTTACTTAGAGAAATTTATCAAATAACACTACATCCTACTCAGGTATTGCTTGACAATCCTGGTGGATGTGGTATAATAGTATGGAAGAAAGAGAGAAAATATCATGACCTTAGAAGCCCTACTAGAAGAACTTGCTGAGTTATCGCTAGAAGCCGAGACTTTTGAGATTGCTGTTGCCGCTCTCCGTTTGCAAACTGTACTGAAAGAATATTACAATGTCTAATTTCCTCCGTGAACTTGCCGAAGCTACTGTTCTGGCCGCTTTGTTTTTTGGTCCTCTGTTCTACTACTACTTGGCATAATATGATTCGCAATAAAACTACACGGTCTGGTCCACTCATTATTGACTTGACTGGTCCGGACGGCAATGCTTATGCGCTTATGGGTTATGCCAGTCGCTTTGCTAAACAACTCGGTTTAGACGGTAAAGCTATCACCAATGAGATGATGGCTGGCAGCTATGAAGACCTCCTCCAGGTGTTCGATTCCTACTTTGGTGACTTTGTAGTCTTGGAAAGATGAGTACTTTTGCTGTACTTGACAATACCTGAATTCCTGGTATAATAGAATGGAAGAAAGAGAGAAAATCATGCGAACTTACCAAGCCTTCTACAAAAACCAAGTCATTACAGTCATGGCCGCTACTTCCTGGGCTGCTCAATTAGCCGCTGCTAAAGTGTTCAAAGCACGTAAATCCTATGACGTTGCGGTAGTCTTGGCCGATATCGTTATTGATCCAGCCTCTGTTTAAGGAATCATCATGGAATACACTACTATCTGGTCCTCTGGTCGCGCTGTCCGAGCCGCACTTACTGTAAAGGTGGTGGACGAGTCTGCTGGCGCTATGAAATTCGTGGTCGCTGATAACGCCAAGGCTACGTTCTGGTTGCCCAAGAAGGCGCTGAAAGTCAATGATGGCGTTTTTGACTTGGCTTTTTGGTTTACTAAAGGTGATTATCTAGCGAACCTGTTTAACCGTTACGCTACACACTACAAGGCCTAATCGTGTTTAATTCCACCACTTGCCCTAAGCATGGTTCATATGAGTTTTATGGACGATACGTGCCTCCATGTCCTTGCTGTGGTTATCCTGAGCTAAAGACTCCTGAGGAATATTATAAATCCATGGGTGTTGGAGACAAAAAATGAACGAACGAATTAAAGAACTTGCTGAACAGTCCACTACTTACATTGAGCCAACCTCAAACAGTGGCGAGGGATGGATTTTTAATAAAGAAAAGTTCGCCGAGTTGATTGTTAAAGAATGTGCGGATATTGGTCAACAGTATGCTGACGGCAACTATGAAGTCCCTAATCAGATTTTGAAATACTTTGGAATTGAGGAGCCTGAAGAATGAAAATCTTTAAATATGAACTAACCATTACGGATAAGCAAACCGTCAAAATGCCATGGCAAGCTAAAATCCTATCTGCTAAAGAACAAGATGGTAAGTTATTTTTATGGGCTTTAGTGGATCCAGATATTGGTTTTGAGATGGATTACATGTTCCATGTGATTGGTACTGGAAATCCTATTGCTTCTGATATTCACATTCGGGATTTGCACTTTATAGATACTGTTGTTATGTCATATGGTCTAGTATGGCACGTATTTCAGGAAAAACGATGAAATATCTTTTGTGCTTGCTTCTACTACTCTGTGGTTCTGCTGGCGCTGAGAATCGTCCATGGACTGAGGATGAGAAAAAGCTGTTTTATCTCCATTCTGCGCTTGTCGTAGCCGATTGGAGTCAGACACGGCAAATTGCTAAGAATCCACTGGAGTATAAAGAATATAATCCTTTGATTGGTACTCATCCTTCTGTGGACAAGGTTGATTTGTGGTTTATCGGTACTTTGGTAGGTTCTTACTTTTGGTTTGACTACATGGAGTCCAATAGGAAAACTGTGATTTTGAGTGCATCTATTGTACGTGGCGCTATTGTTGGTCATAACTTGAATGTTGGTCTAAGGATCGGATTTTGAAAGTCCTGCTGTTTATTGAGTGGATTCTCGGTAAGTTACTAAAAGTACTACTTACTGTTCTGTATACTTTCGTAGCCGCTTTTGGCGTTGTTTTTGTGGTCGCACTAGCCTATGGTGCTTTTAAGGAGATTGGAAAATTAATATGAAAATTTTCGATGTTTTGTTGTGTGGAATGCTTTGCTTTGCTTTGGTTCTGTTTGCGATGGAAATTGAATACTGGGTATCTTTTATTTAAATCTTTTAGTTAAGGAAATTATTATGAAACTTGTATTGAGTGCTTTTTTGTATGGTATCCTGGGATTTGCTTTGTCTATGGGTGGAATTGGTATTTTGAATGAAACTGCGCTTTGGTGTTCTATCATGGTATGTGTAGTTTTGATTGATTGTTTGTCGTTTACCGATGGAATGTCACGGAATTAACTTGACAATTCTGGTGGATGTGGTATAATGGATTCATAGAAGGAGAAAAGTATGGCACAAGTTAATGTTGGTACCCTGTATAGAGTCACAATGACTGAGTATGAGCGTGGATACGGTCAACGTTCTATGGGTGAATGTTTCTTTGATAACGAGGATGAGGCTAGGAAATTCTGTGCTGAGTATGCTTCTGGTGATTCTGAATGCTTCTATCGTGCTTCATTTGAAAGAGTGAACTAATGGATTTTACTTGGAATGCTATACAGTCTGGTCAGATTGGTGAATTGGATGAAAGGGTGAAAGCCCTGGAGAATGACCTGAAGATAGCCCGGGCCTGGATTGAGCATTTGGTAAAACGTATTGAGGAATTAGAGAATGATTCAATATCCAGCAGACAGCAAACCACATATTAAATGGAATCACGTTGATGGACCATTGTTGATTTGTCGTGATGGAACACCGCATTGGCTCACTAAAACAGAACGACTTTGGTTGAGAATGGGATTTACCAATATCAACCAACTGGATGAAAAGCATTGCAAAGAACCACAAAGAGGATAAGGTATGAACGAACGAATTGAAAAACTTGCTGAACAGGCTACATCAATTGTAGAAATGGTAGGACCCGAAGGTTATACAAGTTCATATGCTAACTTTGACCGAGAGAAGTTCGCCGAGTTGATTGTGCGGGAATGTATTAGTACTTTGGATAAAGATGACGGAGCCACACACCATAGTGAATTATTGTTAGAACATTTTGGAGTTGAAGAATGATTGAATGGACTACACATTTTAAGTTTCTTGGATTTACAGTACAAACCTGTGATTATGGT
>JAULBY010037434.1:0-14212 GCA_032358315.1 Ophiocytium majus | reverse complement strand
CGGCCGCACATTCCCAGGGAACAAGGCGGACCGCGCTCTCCGCGCGTTCCTGGAACTGTGCGAAGAACGTTCCTCAGTGGCTGGACCGGCGCCGGGGCCGGAGGTGTGGGCGGCGGCTGCGGGAGCGGCTGCACGGGGGGGGCGGGTGGAGGATGCGGTGGCGCTGGCACGGCGGCTGCGAGAGATGGGGGGGCAGGGGTCTCTTGCTTTCTATCAGCCCCTGCTGCGGTGAGAAGCGCAGCGGCGGTGACTTGAAGTTGTGCGCACCTGTTGAAGTTTGTGGTTTTGAGTCAGTGGCGAGTTGGCGCGGCGGCCACGAGAGATGGGGGGGCAGGGGTCTCTTGCCTTCTACCAGCCCCTGCTGCGGTGAGTTGTTAGGAAGACGTGTATACTTGGGAGCACAGGGTTGTCTTGTGTTCTGCCAGCCCCTGCTGCGGTGGGAGGCGCGGCGGCGGTGGCTGGGGGGTGCCTTGAAGTTGTGCGCACTTGTTGAAGTTTGTGGTTGCCACTTGTTGAAGTTTGTGGTTTGGATTCAGTGGCGCGTTGGCACGATGGCTGCGAGAGGTGGGGGGCCAGGGGTCTCTTGCCTTCTACCAGCCCCTGCTGCGGTGAGTGGCTGGGCGGGGTTTTGAAGTTGTGCTCAGTTGTTGAAGTTGTGCCCAGTTGGGAGCACAGGTTTTGTCTTGCGTTCTGCCAGCCCCGGCTGTGGTGAGGGATTAGCGGTGGTGGATGAAGGGTGCCTTGAAGTTGTGCTCACATGTTGAAGTTTGTGATTTGCGTGCGGCGGCAATGGTACAGCAGCAGCGCGACATGGGCCGCCAGGCCACGTGCGTCTGCACCAGCCTCTGCTGCTGCGGCGAGCGGTGACTGCGTCTGTTTCGGCTGTGCCTTGTGCTGAAGTTAGTGATGTGCTGTGTGGCAGTAGGCTGTTGCTGCTGCGGTAGGCGGTTGCAGGGCCGACATGAAGTTACGCCCACATGTTGAAGTTGATGCCCAAGTGGGTGCGCTTATGGTGGTCACCCGCCAGCACCCCCAAAACCTCCCCACCCACAATTGCGCCGGCTCCCACCACCCAGCGCTGCCTCAGCCAGGGCTCCCCATTCAGCCGTGCCCACATCAAACCCCTTCAGCCCACCCTGCGCGGTGTGGCAGGCTGGCGGGCGGCGACGGCAGCAACAACACACAACTTATATGCTGTGGCCGATCACTACACATGAAATCCCTTTTAGTCTAACTATAGCACACCCTGCGCGGCGTCGCAGGCTGGCGGGCGGCGGCGGCGGCGCTGGCGCGGCGATGGAGCTGCTGGAGCGCATGCGCGCCGAAGGCATTGAGCCGCCGGCCTCCGGCTATGGCGCAGCCCTGAGCGCCGCGGCAGATGACTGGCAGCGGCACGCGCCCGCGCTGCTGCGGGCCATGCAGGGGGAGGGTGTGACCCCCGACCGGCAGGTGGGAGAGTTCTGCTGAGCACTAGGCGTGCTCAGCGTTGGCAGTAGCAGTAGCTGGCGGAAGTAGTGTAGTAACTGGGGGAATTGCGGGCCATGCAGGGCGACGGGGTGACCCCTGACCGGCAGGTGAGAGAGTTTTGCTGAGCACCGGGCGTGCTCAGCCCTAGCCACTTCAACATCATGTGCAATAACTGAGTATGCTGGCCCAGCCACCATGCGAGAGCACCAGGTATCACCCACACACGCCTGCACCCAGCTGTCACTACTGTTTTTTCAAAACCATTAGCCATATATGACACGCGCTGTATATGCATTCCGTATACGGCGTATATGGGTTGCTCATACACTGACGAATTACTACTCGAACTACTACGCGGCACTACCGTAGTGTATGGCTTTTCGCGGTTTTCGCGCAACCCTACAGTGATGTATGGCTGCAATGGAGCCGCACTGCGTTTGGCAATGTCCTTCTGCCGCTGGGTGCAGCGCGTCAGTGAACCCCCGCAGCACCACCACAATGGTGTGGTGTGCGCGCACGCATGCTGCGCCTCTGACGGCCGGTGCCCTCCGCCGCGCCCGCGACCACTACAACACGTGCATGTGGCCACAGACGGTGGTGCGCGCCGTCGTCACGCGCACCACGGGCGCGGGCATCGCCGAGGGCCTCAAGCTGCTGGACCGGCTCATGCGCGACATCCATAAACTTCAAGTTGAAGTTGAAGTTGAAGCTGCCGCGGTTACGCCCGCAGAGCAACGGGGCGCGGGCCGCCCGGCCGCAGCGGCGAACGCAGCCGCGCCTGGCGGCGGAGAGGGAGCGGCAGCGGCAGGAGTTGAAGTTGAAGTTGAAGTTGAAGATGGCGTGTCACAGGCGCGGGAGCTGGGCGTGTACAGCGCGCTGGCGGCGGCGTTCCACCGCGAGGGCCTGTACGACGAGGCGGACGCTGTCTACTGCCGGTGAGCCCGCCGCCCGGCGTCTCTGTGTGTGCGCGCGCGCCGGTGTGGTCGTCTGTTCTGCTAATCGGCTTTGAGATGGTATGGTCGCCTGCGCAGCAGTGTGCAGTGTGCAGTGTGCTTGCTTTGTGCGTCAGCGATGCTTGAAGGTGGTGGTGTGCACTACTTTCCGGGGGCAGCTTGCACTCATGCCTTGCCTGCAACCATTGCTCGTGGCGATGGGCACATGCCCGGCAGCGTACACACACAAACTCACAACCTTGAACAACCAAGAACAACAAATGCTGCTAGCCTGAGCCGCCGGCAGGCCAGCTCCATGTAGCATGCAACACACAGCAGGCACACGATGTTCACACTCTCCCTGTGGTGTGAGTGCCCCTTGCTCCCTCTCCCCCCCCCACCCACCCCCCCCACAGCGCTGTGGACAGGGGGCTCGTGCGCCACTGGCAGCATCCCCCCTCCCACTGCCCCGCGCAGCCGCAAAGTGAAACTGCCGTAACTGCCAAGCCTAAGCCTGAGGCGGTTATGGACCTCCACGGCCTGACACTGCCTCTGGCGCACTCGGCGGTCCGCGTGGCGCTGCGCGAGCTGGATGTGGCTGCGACCGCCACGGCCGCCGCCGCGCCTGCACCGGCGGCGCCCGCGGCGCTGCCGCAGCTGGTCATCATCACCGGGCGAGGAAGGTGAAGGCACTGCGCCGCGCTGACCAGAAGTTGTTCTAGAATTACATAAGCATTCCCATTTTTGCCTTTTTTAGTACTACTTCGAAGTATTTCAAAAGTTTTACTTCCTAAGTGTTAAATCCAAGCCGGACACGTGTAACAAGGCCTGGCTGAAGTTGTCCAGTTCTAAAATAGGCCGTTTTATGTGTGTCTCTTGACAGACAAAACAGGACTAGCAACCTTATCTACTTGATGTCTTGTGTATTTGTACTCCTGATGGGCAACACCTGTTCTTCTCTGATCAGAACTGTGTCATACTACTAGGACGCTCAACGAACAGCCCTTGCGTTGATGACTAAACTTTGCATTCCGATGCCTTCTTTCGAAACACTTGTGTGTGTGCCCACTATTCGCACGAGCTCGGACAATAAGGCACACACCCTGCTCAAAATCTTGCTGAATATTTTTTGTGTGCCTCATGATGCCTCCGATCTTTGAAATACTTTGGTTGTGTGCCCACTTTCCACAGGGGCTCTGATGATGAGGTACCAGTGCTGCGGCCAGAGGTGCAGCGCATGCTCATGGAGGAATTCTACCCGCCGCTAAGCAGCACCACCGCGCCGGCAAACCCCGGCCGCGTCATTGTGGGCGCCGCTGATGTGGCGGCATGGGTTGAGGTGAGCGAGCCCGCTGTTCAAAGTTCCAGTTGAAGTTGGTGTGCCAAACCGTTGAAGTTGGGAGGTGCAGCGCATGCTGATGGACGAGTTCTACCCGCCGCTGAGCAGCACCACCGCGCCGGCAAATCCCGGCCGTGTCATCGTGGGCGCCACGGACGTGACAGCGTGGGTTGAGGTGAGCGTGCCTTTGTTGAAGTTTCAGTTGAAGTTGGTGTGCCCTGAAGTTGAAGTTGGGAGGTGCAGCACATTCTCATGGAGGAGTTCTATCCGCCGCTGAGCAGCACCACCGCGCCGGCGCGAACCCAGGTTGTGTTATCGTGGGCGCCGCTGATATGGCGGCGTGCGTTGAGGTGAGCGAGCCTGTGTTGAAGTCGAAGTTGAAGTTGGTGCGCCAACGCACGCGCGGGGCGACGCTCCCACCTTCCGCTCAGCAGCACCACTGCAGCAGCCAAGTGCCGGGCGGTTCGCTGGGGCGGTGTTTAGGTGACCACATGCCTGCGGTGCCACAGTTGAAGTTTGTGCACAGTGAACTCAGAAGTTGAAGTTGTGCACAGGAAGCAACGGTGTGGTGCGGACCTGGCATTGCCGTCCTCCACAAGTGCTCCTCACACAGTGCTGCAAGTGGTCCGCATGTATATACACGCCACCCCGCACCCACCCACCAGTGCCTTCACCTGCACCTCTCTAACTCCCTCCCACACTCTGGCTGCCGCACTGTTGCTGCCCTGCGCACGCCCAGCAAAACCTCCGTGCACGCAGCGCGCTCATGGGACACCTGGGTGCAGCCATGAAGCGCCGCATGGAGGCAGTCGCAGCAGCGGCGGCGGCGGCGGCGGCGGCAGCGACAGAGGCTGCAGAGCTTGGCCGCAGCGGCAGCGCCGAGGCTGCGCGGTGACAGCAGCGGCGCCGCCGCTGCCGCCGCGCTGCACCAGCGGTGCGCCGTGTGCACTCGGGTGTGGGGCAGCAATCCTGTGCAGCACAGAAGCTGCGCGGTGACAGCGGCGCCGCTGCTGCTGCCGCCGCGCTGCACCAGCGGTGCGCCATGTGCACTCGGGTGTGGGACAGCAATCCTGTGGGGCAGGGAGACCGCGCGGTGACAGCAGCGGCGCTGGTGCCGCCGCCGCCTCTGTGCACTAGCGGTGTGCCGTGTGCGCCCAGAGTGGGGTAGTCGTGTGCTTACAGTGGCCAGCGACTGGCGTTGTGTGTGCTATGCGCGCTGCATGCCAGTAGCCAGCTGCTGACGAATGTGCCCGCAGCATTTACCACAGCATCACAACCCATTGGCGGTGGGTGGCTATGTAGCCCTGCTCAGCAGCCGCGGCCCCAGCAACTTCAAGTTTAACTTTAATGCACAGCACACCGGTGCCGTGGTGCATGTGTGTGCAGGCGTGCACACCCGCTGCCGCCAGCGCTAATCGCTTGTTCGCACTCTGTGGAGCCGCCCGGTGCACCCCGGCGGCCTGCCGCACTTTTTTGGTGGCACAATTTTGGTGGCACAAATGCCTGCCTGGCAACGGCGGGCTGGAAGGCAAGAGGAAAGTATCAAGCGCTTGGGCGGTTCCGCACGTGCGCATGCTGTGTGTGTGGTAGTTAATGCTGCACGTCTGGTGCTGTGCGTTCGCCAAGTGCAAAAAGTGGTCATACACCCTGGCACAGGGACAAAGCGCACGCGGGTCCCACACTGGCGGTTGCACTGTTCGCTTACCATGCACACACAATCACTGTGCACAGCCCGTCAAAGCGATGGAGCACCAAAGACCTTGTGAACACATGGCATGTTGACGGCATTTATTGCCGCCTTGAAACAAACCTCCGACACCCCCACCCCTCACCTTTCCCCAACAGAACATACACACACGAACCTTATGCCACCACCTTGGCACAAATCCGCCCCCCCCCCCCCCCCCCCTCCCCCCCCAAACGTACACACATGATACCTTTTTCATATGTGTCATCGCATGTGCAGTACCACCAGCCAGTATGGCGGCCGCACAGACTACTTCGAGCAGAGCAGCACCTCAGGCTGCTGTCCCCCCGCTGCTGCTGAGCACGGCCATCCTGCTGAGCACTGCCGCTGTTGGCGGCAGTACCCTTGCCGCAGCGGCCGCGGCACAGTGCGGACTTGCACTGCCGCCGAGCCCCTTTTTCATTCATGAATTCACCACGCCCCTGCCCCTCTGTCTCCACTTCTCTTGCCCGACTGTTTCCGCCCCACATACACCCCATACATACTGTGAGACTGACGGCCCCGCCTACAGAGAATATGGAAAAGTACGCGCGAGACACAGAAATTGCACGGCCGCCGCTGTGATCCAGTGGGAAGGTGCGCTGCCGCAGCACGTGCCACAGCCGCCGCAACTGCCGCCGCTGCTGCTGCTGGGCATCACCGCGGCGCCGCTGCAGCCACTGCTGAGCACAACACTGCTGCCGCTGCCACTGCTGCTGAGCACGCCCACACCGCTGCTGCTGAGCACGTCCGCACCGCTGCTGCTGAGCACGTCCGCACTGCTGCTGCTGAGCACGCCCCACGCGCCCCCGCCCCCCCCTCCTCACATGGTGTCAGGATGAAGTCCCCCACAGGCTTGGCCTGGCATTACATGGTGTGTGCAAACCGGCAAGCCTCACCGCGTGCACAGCGGTTGTTCATGAAGTCGTAGCACACGCCGCGCGGCTGTGCATAGCCGCCACTGCCCACGGGCGCCGCGCCGTAGCCACCGGCGGCGGCCGCCATGCCGCCTCCGTAACCGCCAGCATAACTGCCGGTGTAATTGCCGGCATAACTGCCGCCGAAACCGCCGCCGTAACCGACGTCATAACCGCCGTCGAACACTCCGCCACCGCCGCCGCTCACGCCGGGCATGCCGTGCGAGAAACGACAGGCCTCTCCCCTTTGGCACCTCCCCTCCTGCCACGCGTAACAGACGCCGCGCGGGCCCGTGTAGCCGGAGCCGCCGCCGCTGCCACCGCCGTCGTGCGAGAACTTGCATGCCTCGCCACGGCTGCATCTGCCCTCCTGCAGGTGTGCTCAGCAGCACAGGGGGCACATGCACGGCTGCTCAGCAGGTGGCCCCGGCGGCTGGTGTGCTGTTGAGCAGGGGGTGTGAAGGTGTGACATTCGCTCGCAGCCGCTGCTGCTAGGGGTGCGCCGCAGCGCGGAGGACTTGCGAGGGGTCGCAGCGGCGGTTTGGTGCCACACGTGCTGAAGGGTGCTCGGCAGAGGGTTGCCAGAGGGTTGCTCAGCGGCTGCTGCAATAAAAAAACCGCATGGAAGTGGTGGAATGGGTGCCGTGCGGGGTGCAGGCGGTGCGCGCGGCAGCGCTTGCCGTGAATGGAGCGCGCGGCTGTGACTGTGTGAGGCGCCATGTTCAACTTCAACTGTGCCCACATGCCCCCATGTCTCCATGACTAACACACCAACTTCAACTGGGAAGAATCTTGGCAGGCGAGGGCTTACCAGGAAGTCATAGCAGATTCCGCGTGGCTTGTCGAAGTACATGCCGCCAGAGGAATAGGTGCCACCGCCGCCGCCACCGTCAAAGCGTGACTGTAACGGTATGGCAACAGCATGAGGAGCATCAGCAGCGGGCAGCAGCAGCAACTGGCAGCAGCCGCAGGCGCAGCAGCAGCGGGCGGGCACTTCGTACACGCACCGCGTGACGGCCAAGGCCGGAGTACCCGTTTCTCATGTCGCAAGTTGCGTGTCTAGCGCGATTAGCGTGGTGTACCAGGCACATGGGACGAGCGTGCCAGGCAGAAAAACCGGTTGCACGGGCTTGCTGCTTTGCCGCGCTCGCGTGCAGTCGGACAACGCGCGGGCCGTTTCGTGCGCTTGCACCCGCTTTTTAGGGTAACATACTCACTTTCTTGGCTAGCCTGCAGTCCCGGCAGCGCTGCGGGGGGCCGCTGAAGCCCTTCTCCATGTAAAACTCCTGCTCGCCAACGGTGAAGGTGAAGATGGTCTGGCAGTCTTTGCAGCACAGCTCCTGGTCCATCATTACCTCGCCGCCACCGCCACTGCTGCTGAAGGCGTGCTGCTCGACGAGCGAGGGCAGCGCCGGCAGCGGCGACATGCCCTGGCCAGGGGGCATGTACTGGTCCACTATCATGCTGCGGGCGTCGGGGACGGGGAGAGGTGGGGTGAACGGTGTGTTGGCGGGGGCACCGTGGTGGCGGGAAAAGAGAGCAGGGTGGGTGCGCTGTAGCTCCGCAGGTTTCAGCAACTGGTGTCGCGGCTGCAGCAGCAACTGAATGAATGGTGGGTTCCGGAGCAGTGGGTGCGTGGCGGAGGGAGGACTGGCGGGTAGTTGAAAGTCTCACAGATGCAGGTAGGGGGCATCAGCATGGTGCGCCATGCGTGGATGCAGTCCGGGGCACGGATGCAGCCCCGTCGGCGTCTGCGACCCCAGTGTGGAAATGAGATCACACACAGGCAACGGAAGTGATGTGCCCGCAACCCACGCGGCCAGGCAGGCGCCGCCGAAATGAGCGACAGCGGTGCCACCTGTCGAGCTAGGCACTTGTTACAACACTCACCTGGTGCAAAGCGCGCCTGGTGCACGAGCCGCAGCCGGCAGGAGGGGCCGCGCCAGGTGTGCTGTGTCCGCTCTCATTCCTCTCCGTTCGTTCTTGGGATCCTGGTCTTCTTAGGCACACCCAGGTCCAGGTCTCATCGCGAACGTTGCCTACGTGCGACACGTGGCGGCTTGTGCAGGCACGCCAGCTTGTGTGCTTGTGCAGTGATCACAACACTCAACTCGAAGGCATCACTTTGGGAGCAGGCAGCGGATATGCCTCGAACCGCTGCGGAGCTGGGCTTGAAGCAGCTACAGACAGCTGCGCCAACTCCGGAGAGAGCTGCGGCATGCTGCATGGAGGTGCACAAGGAGGGGCAGCGCGTGGGCACCATCCAGCTGCACCGGGAGGTGACTGTGCTGGGCCGAAACAGTCAGATGTCAGACGAGCTGATGGAGCATCAGAGCGTCAGCCGCCGCCACGCTGTCGTCGTGCACGGTGCTGATGGAGGGCTGTGGCTGGCGGACCTTGGCAGCGTGCACGGCACCTTTAAGGGCGACGAGAGGCTGCCCCCCAAGTCCCCTGTGCAGCTGAAAGAAGGCGACATCTTGCGGTTTGGGGAGAGCACACGGACGTACACTGTTCGCGCTGCTGCGCCGGCATCAACTGCATCATCATCAGCAGGATCACCCCCGTCAACAACAGCAGCGGCGGAACCTGATGGAATGCCCGCCCCCCGCATGGGCCCTCCTGCCGCAGCAATGCGACCACCACCTGTCGCAGCAGTGGCAGCTGCGGCCCGGCGTACACCAGCGGCAGCAGCGGAGCAACCAGCTGCAACAGCACGGCAGCCAGCAGCAAAAGACCCCGCAGCAGCGCTGCCACAGGACCGCCCAACAGCACCGGCAGATGCGGCGGCGCAGCGCGAGCGGCGGCGCGCCGAAATCGCCGCGGTCACAGCGGAGCTCATGTCGGCGCCCACGTACTCCCGCCCGCCCACCGCGGCCGACACCGCCGGCGCCGACGACGTCGACGGCTCCGGCGGCAGCAGCGAAGACGAGGATCAGGAGGAGGAGGAAACCGCGGAGCAGCGGGCCCGCCGCACCGCGCGCCGCCTCGAGCTGCCCGTGAGCCACGAGGCGGTTCTCCGCGGCCACCGGAAAGCGGTCACGGCGCTGTCCGTGGACCCGGGCGGGGGGCGCATTGCGACGGGGGGCTGCGACTACATGGTGCGGCTGTACGATTTTGGGGGGATGGACAAGCGGCACAAGTCGTTCCGCGAGGTGGAGCCGGAGGACGGGCACGTGGTCGTCGCGCTGAGCCACAGCGCGACGGGCGACCGCTTTCTGGCGGCGACGGCGAGCGCGCAGCCCAAGGTGTACGACCGCGACGGCGTGGAGCTGGCGCACTTTGTGCGCGGCGACCCGTACCTGCGTGACATGCGGCAGACTAAGGGGCACGTGACGGTCGTCACCAGCGGCCAGTTCCACCCGCGGGAGCGCAACACGGTGAGCCGCGCGGTGGTGGCGGCGGGGCGGTGTGGCGCCCGGTGACGCCCTGGGCTGACTGTTGCCTGCCGCTGATGGGGGTAGGAGATGTTTTTGCTGTGCATGGTTTGCTGTGGGTATGTGCATGGGGGGGGTGGACAGGCAGACGACGTTGCATTGCGGCAGCGCAGCCACATATATGCATCTCGCGGCAGCAGCAGGTGTGGAACGTCTGTAACCGCTGGGTGTAACTGGCATGTAACTGCCGATGATGACACACACACGTGTCTCGGCGCAGCAGCAGGTGCCGAACATCTGTAACCGCTGGGTGTACCTGTCATGTAACTGCCGACAGTGACACACGCATGCATCTCCGCACAGCTATGTTACATCAAATCTGTAACCGCTGGGTGTCACTGTCAAGTAACTGCGGATGGTGCCACACACATGTATCTAGGGAGAAGGGGTGCACAGCATCTGTAACTGCTGGTGTAATCGCCATGTAACTGCCGACAACCACACACGCATGCATCTCGGCACAGCTATGTTGCATAACATCTGTAACCGCTGGAGTAACTGCCTTGTAACTGCCGACAATCACACACGCATGCATCTCCGCACAGCTATGTTGCATAACATCTGTAACTGCTGGATGTAACTGTCATGTAACTGCCGACGGCGCACAGGTTCTCACCGGCTCCATGGACGGCACGGCGCGCGTGTGGGACCTCAACGGCCCCACCACCTTCGAGAAACTTCACTGCAAGCTGGTGCTGCGCGTGAAGCCGGCGCGCGCGGGCGGCAAGGTGCCTGTAACCGCCGTCAGTTACGACATCGATGCGAAAACGGTGGCGGTGGGCGGGGGCGATGGTTCGGTGCGGCTGCTGCCGGCGAGCGGCGGCACTGGCGGGAGCACCGCTCAGGGCAGGTGCGTGCAGAATGCGCACAACAGACTAAAAAACGAAGAGAATTTTGATCAAATCCTTCGAGGGTTGTGAGGTTCTCAGGCGCCGCGGCTTTATGCATCGCAGTAGTTGCAGAGAGGCCTCAAGTGGTGTACATGGCTTGTGCGACATTTGGGGTAGTGTTTCTGCAGTTGTGTTTTGCCAAGCAGCGCAGATGTCGCACAGTCGGATGGGTGCCTTGCAGCACTTATGGGATAGTTCTGGCGTACATGGCGTTCAGGCGTGTTGCGGGCATGCTCGCTGCAACTGGTGCTGCTGAGCTGCACCGGGCAGTGATTTGACGCAGTTGTGTTGTCCCGCCATCAGCGCCCTTACAGAGGTGCAGTCTGCTGGTCGCGGCGGAGGTGGCGCACACCGTGCCGCTGCCTTCCATGTGCGCAGCTCGTATCTAGTGATGGGTCACAGCGTATAAACTTTGCATTATACTACTAGTATGCTATTTAAATAAAACTACTTCTTCACTACACTGTACTCGTATCACACCAACAGTCTGCGCACAGCTGCATGAGGGTGCAGAAACACGCACTTCGAGTATGTATGTGTGCAGTGTGTGTGTGTACTGACGTTTCAGAGAAGTACTCTTATTAAAAAAGTACTCTTATTAAACTCCGCTTAGGGCGCGGAAAGCCCTTGGCGCACGGTGGGAGTGACCAGAAAAGGGACCAGATAGGCAGCGAAAAAGCTGGCAATGCTCAGCACTGCGTGCCTCTAAGGGAAACCTGGCATGTTGCAGTAGTACCTTTCTGCATCACCTGACAGCGCATCCGTACTGTATATTCCTCAACTAAGTACAGTATACATACTTCTGGTATGTACACGTGTGCATGTGCATTCTACACAACCTGGTGACCTGAGGACCGTGTGCACACCACGCGCGCACCCAAGACCCTCCGGCAAACACCGCCAACCTGCCGCCTAGTAGGCCACCTTCGTACCCAGTCTCGCACCCTGTACGCCACATCAATCAACGCGCCTACATCGCTCCTCCCTTTGCGCAACCTGCCCCCCCCCCCCCCCCCCCCCCCCCACGCGCATGCCTGACAGCGTGGTGGAGGCAGCGCATGGAGCGGGCAACACTGTGACGTGTGTGGCTTACCATGAGGATGGGCACCTGCTGGCGTCGCGTGGCGCAGACGACTGCGTGCGTCTGTGGGACGTGCGCAAGTTCAAGTCCCCGGTCAGGGTGCGTAACTTCAACTTGTACTTCAACTGGAGGGGTTCGGTTCAGGCGCGGCGGCGTCCGCGCAGCGCCACCTGCCACGCACCACAGTCCGCTGAGGATGGCGTTGGTATATAGAGGTTGTAGCACCCACGTGCATACTTCTTAGGCGAACATCACCAAGAACTGCATTTTACCTTGACTTAAAACTTTGTATTAATCTAAATACATAATGCTGCGGACGTAGCGTAATTGGCGGACGTGCTACTACTTCTCAAGGAAATACTTCAGTGTGCTTAGCTTGACCTTCAACTTCCGTGGTGGCCGTGTCACGCGCGGCGTCTGCACAGCGCCGTCTGCCACAGATGTGCACCACGTGCCCTTCCAGGAAAATGGTGTTTGTATATACATGCTTGGTAGTATCGTGTTTGTAGCACCACTCGCATACATACTGCTTGTGAAGGAAGTACTTCAAGAAGTGTTTTTTATCACCGCACCGCAGCCCCAACACAACAGCAGCCGCAGCACACGCTGCGGGTGTCACACACACTGTGCTGCGGTGCTACTAACAAAACACCCTGCTTGCCACCCCGCATCCCCCCTCGCGCGCTCCCCGCGCAGATGTTCCTCAGTTCCCTCTTGCGCTCCCTCTTGCACACACCAAACACGCAGCTGCACTCACGCAGCGCACGCCCGCCCAACGAACAGCTAACTAACACCCTGCTTGCCCCCTCCGCCCGCCCGCTAACTACTGCAACACCCTGCGTGCCACCTCCCCCCACCTTTGCGCCCGCCCGCTAACTAACACCCTGCTTGCCACACACTCACCCTTTCTCACGTTTGCGCAGACGCTACGTGGCGTCAACACCCACATGGAGCACTCACGCCGCACATGCCCCGCCCATCACCACCCAACAAACACCCTGCTTGCCGCCTGCTCCAAACAGCTAACTAACACCCTGCTTGCCACCTCCCGCCGCGCTCCCGCGCAGACGATCCGCGGCATCGACACCCACATGGAGACCAGCAACGTGGCCTTCAGCCCGGACGGCCGCACTCTGGCGGTCGGCATCAACGCTCCGCCAAAGTCCGATGCCGCCGGCGCCCTGCGCTTCTACCCCGTGTACGGCGCGGAGGCGGACGTGGTGGAGCCGGAGATAGCGATTGGGGTGGGCGCGGCGGGGGAGAGCGTGATCCGCGTGCTGTGGCACCCCAAGCTGAAGCAGATTATCGCCACCACCAGCGGGGGGTACACCAAGGTGCGTAGCGACGCCCCTTCTCAGTTTTTACTTCCCCGCGACTTGTCCGTGCATGTATTTCAGGTACTTCAAGACGAATGAATGGTTCATAATCTGGTTTATTTTTAAGGTGGTGTCATGCACGGCTGCAGCGGCGGTGTGGCCCCCGGCCTGCATGTGCGACGACAGCCCCCGCTGCGCACGCCACCTACAGAGGTTTGCACGGCACCGCGCTGCTGCTGATCACCTAAACACGGCGCATGAGCACACCGCGTATATGCTGGCGCGCCTGACAAGTTGTGCACACACACACGCTGCGTGTGCAGCTTGAGCCGTTGCTGAGCACCAAAACAATGCAATATGCTTACCTGCTCAGCCCCACAACGTCTGTTTTTATTGTGCCAATGTGTACGTTCTGCAGGTTTTGTACGACCCCAGCATGAGCGTGAAGGGCGCCATGATGACGAGCGCGCGCACGCACCGCGCCGTCACCACCGACTACGTCCCAGACGGCATTGTAAGTCGACGCTTGTGCATTGCCGCTGCTATTGGCACATACTTCAACAAGTACTTGAAGTAGGTTATACTTCAAGAAGTACTTGAAGTAGGTATACTTCAAGAAGTATTTGAAGTAGGTTACATGAACCCGGCTCAGATATGGGCACGCAGCCTTCTCATGCGGAATTGTGCCGCCTGCACCGCGGCTGGGGAAAAAGTGGTTACCACTTGCTGGGTGGCATGCGTACACACATGCGCCGGCAGCGGCAGCAGCGCATGCGCAGCAGTGTGCCGCTGCTCACAAACTTCAACTCTGAACTAGGCACACACAGCACCTGCTGCGACGCTGAGCAAATCTGCTGCCCCCTATAAGGTCTCATCCCCCCGTCGCGCGCAGCAGTGCGTCAGCAGCGCCCACACTTCAACTCCTGCAAACTTAAAAAAATGTACAATTGAGCCACCCACATACACACTTCAACTATTGCCGCATACAGCAACGACACCGCTGCCCCTCCGGGGGTTCAGACAGCAATAACAGCAGCACACTTGCACTGTGACCAAGAGCGCATACATACATTACTGTACAACCGCTGCAAACCTTCTACCCGCCCCCCC
>JAULBY010037423.1:0-14213 GCA_032358315.1 Ophiocytium majus | reverse complement strand
ACATCGATATCGGTGATCCATGCGCTGTCACCTTCAGCTAATTGATTGAGTGTGTTGTAGCTAGTGTCTGACATAAGCAGTGCTAGTAATTGAGAACTATTCGCAGTCTCTCATGTTATCTCAGCCTTAGCCAGTCTGATTTCTTTGCGATGCATGACAGCTTTATTGACTGAGCTTATTCAAGGATGGCTTTACAAATAAGGCTGCTTGCAGCACGCAAGATTAATAATTCGATAACAATTTTTAAGTTAGTGAATTGCTAATGCATAATCCACTAGTTACACTATTTTTTTATAGTGAATAGCGGCTTAACTTGCTTTGTAAATTCTCCTATAAACAATGGAGTACACTTACTTGAGCATCATTTAGGCAAGACATGAGCACCAATAAGATATGAGCAATCAACCACCTGATAAGAAAACACCGCCTACACAGTTCATTCATCATGAACATGGAGAGGACTTTGATGTTTTCAGAACGAATGGCAATTCTTCTACCTTACCAGGGCAACACTTCGCTGAAGGTTCTAGCAGCCGGCGTAATGTCTCAGGTCATTCATCAATTAATTCTGATGATCTCTTATCTATTTCAGGAACCACCATTGAAGCGCTTACCAAACCGCTCAGCTTAAAAGAGAGAATCTTACAAGCTAAAATCGCTCAAGAAGAAGCGTTAAAACAAATGCATGCTGTGCATGATGCAGCGGGTCCTATCATCCATCATCAATTAATGGATGCAGAAGGCCCTGTTATAGAAAGGAAGATCACGGATATCTTTGCCTTTGCTCCTGAACAAATTACCTCACCTTTGGATCCGCAAGAAGAACATAGTGAAGCGCGTAGTGATGATTCAGCTTCAGGACCCATATTAGAACCGACTAACATTCCAAAATTAGATTTATTGGAACGCATTAATAAGGTCAAAGCCGCGCAACAAGAAGCGCTGAATCAGTTTCATGCAATGAATGATCTCGCAGGTCCTTCAGATCAACGCGCAATGGAAGATGGATCTGGTCCACAACAAGATAGAGAATTTAATGATGCCAGAGCGAGTTTTGACACACCTCCTCCGTTCATTCATTCACAACAAGACACACAAGAAGAAAAAAATTATTCAAGAATGGGACCTGTCATTCCACACGGCACCATGATTGATGCCTTGACAGATAAATTAGATAAAGCACGCACTGCAGAACAAGAAGCTCTACATCATATTAAGGCAATGCAAGATGCACAAGGGCCACTCCAGTCACATGCAACGCTTGATGCAGAAGGCCCTTTAATCACGGCACCGACATCAATCCGACAAGGGCCGATTCAAACACCTGATGTGCATCTTGATCAGCAAGTTGAAGGGAATTTATTAGATCACTCGCCCCCAGATGGACCTATTATTAGTAATCCATCTCATCATCTGAATGTACAAATTAGTAAAGCACGCTCTGCACAAGAACAGGCTTTGGGATATTTACATGCTATTCATGATGCAGATGGACCCATAGATACTGCATCATCCATTCGTGCAACCGGCGCAAGCAATCCCCGCTTGATGGCAGATGCACAAGGTGAATTAAATTCACGTTCTATGACTGATGCACAAGGCGCTATCGATCCACGCTCTATGCAAGACGCTGTAGGACCTGTTGTACCACGCTCATTATTTGATCATGCACTCTCTTCATTTAGTAGAGCTTTTTTTCATAAAGAACCAACTTCAACTAGCACGACAGATTCTTCATTAATTGAAGACCAAGAAACCAAGGAAAATAAAGCCGCCGCACCTCCAGCAAGAGATGATTCATTAAATTTACAATCGCGTGTAAATAATATGGCGGAACGTATAGCGAAGGTGCGATCGGATCAATTGAAAACAATGAGTGATTTGGATTCACTAGAAAAAAATACAGCAGAACAAATTAAGCGCATGGAAGAGAAAAAATAATTATCCTCTTGGCATAAATAATATGAACTTGTGCGGTAGTTTTGACTAATGATGCAGCCTGATTCAAAGGCTTAGTAGTATCAGCAACTTCCCCTCTTCTGTGGCACAATTTCGAGAAATCAAACAGGGAAAATTCTATGGATCAGAGCAGACGTGATGCTATACGCTTGGCCTCCGGACTCGCTTTAGCTTTTAGCTCGGGTTTACTCAAGCCTACTGATGTCTTTGCAAATAACTGGGGCTCAGACTGGAATGGCGCTATCTATTCTGCAAAAAGTCTGGAAGCGTTTGTCATCGCGATGAACGGCGACACCACTACGCCGAATTCCCCTAAAACAGTAACTGAACGAGGTAGCGCACCTGGCTTACAGCGAGCAAAAGAAAATGACATCATCATTGAATCCCCCGAGCTCGCTGAAAATGGCACCAACGTACAAGTAACATTAACAAGCAAAATTCCTCAAACTGATTTTATCGCTCTGCTTGCTGATCAAAATCCCAATCCTGTTTGTGTAGGTTTCCATGTACTACCAAATAATGAACCTACTTATTCTGTGCGCATTAAAGTGGCAGAGACTTCTAGCATCGTTGCAGTAGTACGCTCAGAAGGAAAATGGTTTTATACCTTGCGTGACATCACTGTCATGGTTGGTGGTTGTTTAGGTTAAGAATTATTTCTTACTTATAGCAATGTATCTTGATGGAACGTGCGGAAAATTTCCGTCATCAACGATTCAATGCTGTACTGATCATATCCAAAGGTTTCATCCTCTGCTCTCTCTGATTGTCCAATATAGCAGCTCCGAATAAGCTTATCCGCATGTTGTCCACCTTGGATGACTTCTTCCATAGAATGATGATGATCTGCTTCGCGTTCGCCGTGTAGGCAGCCCATTAAGGTCATCATTAATAATTTTGCTGAATAGCTTTTCCATCCTAAAGAACCTTCTAACTGCTCGCCCGCCAACCCAAATTTTGATTTCAATGCTGGCGCCAACAGTTTTGCTGCCAGCACAATATGAAAGGTCGTTCCTGACGGACCAGAAGTCGTTGGCCTTGCAAGTTCAATCGCTCTTTTTGCAAAGCTTGAATCGGGTGTGATTCGGAAAATCTGTCCTCCCGTGGCACGATTAGCGACTTCTTGAAATTGTATGAAGCTTGCTTCTCGTGGGCTAAGTTGAAGTGTCGATGTGGGATAGGCCTTAACCTGATAATTGTCAGGAGTCTTAGTTCTGACTTGTAAATCATTGTTCTCAGTATATAGCTTTACGCGATAGGCATCTGTCTTTGGCAAACCTTTTTCATCGCAGCCACATTCAATACAGAGTCGGCGAAAAAAATCGATATCGACATAGTTCTTTAGTTGATCTTGTAATTGCGCATTATCAGAAATTTTTCTTAACATAAGAAGAAATTCTTTGTTCTCACCGATGGCAACAGTTTGTGCGAGCGACGCACCTAACTCTCGCAATGCAATGTCGTTATCGGGTAGAGCATGTTTCTTATGCGGCTTCAAGAAGACATTATCCTCGACGCTAACAGCGCCGGCTTGATTGGCTCGATAAAAACGAAACATGTCATTTTCTTTTTGTTTTATCTCATTGTTTGAGTAGCACTGTCGAAGAATTTCTACAAGACTTTTACCAAAATTCAGTAAATATGTTTTCGCTAGGGGTGATGCACTAATTAATTTTGCAGCATTGAATTCAAGAACACGATTTTTTTGTGCAGCTATGGAAGAGTCAAATAAGGCCTCCGCCGATTGTCGTCTTAAATCAGCGGAGTCAGCAGTTTTAGCTTCGATATTGAACTTGAAATTATGTGGATCTACCACTATTTGATGTGCATCTACATCTTCAAATGCCCGAGATTTTGTTTTGATACGGCTTTTAAGGCTAGGTGCATTTGAAGATTGATGACTTAACTCTGTATCACCTGCTATTTTCTTACTAGAGTTTGCGTCAGAATCAGGATGATTTACACGTGATTGGGTCGGAGAAATTTTGTCCATATTAGCCTTTACTTGATTTTAATGTTGCTGTGATTCGCGTTTGCGAAAGAGTTTTTTAGTAGGCAATATGAATTTCGTGTTCCCAACCTCGTATCAATTACTTCGGATTAAAGTTTCACATCACAATTTGCGTTACCACAAAAAATAAAAATCTAGCTAGCCTAACCTCTTCCTCTTGTCTCATTGTTAGATTAAGGGGTTTATTATGCTCATCACGAAACGTCAGTTTTTATATTCCACACTCGCTCTCGCTTCTACTGTTACTTTAGTAGGGACATCACTGCCAACAATTGCAGCAACCGCTGAAGATTTACACAAAGACTCACATCAAGCTTTAGAAAATCTCTACACCACACAACCATTTTCTTCAACGATTGGTAAAAAGGCGAAAGCGATTCTGATCTTCCCGAAAATTATTAAGGCTGGTTTGGTGTTTGGAGGCAGTTATGGTGAAGGCGTGCTCATGAAGAATGGCAAGGTCGCGGATTATTTTAATTCTGTATCCGGATCATGGGGTTGGCAAGCTGGCGCAGAATCTTACGCTTATGTTGTCTTTCTTATGAGCGATCGCGCCATTAAATATTTAGAAAAATCTAAAGGCTGGGAGTTCGGTATAGGACCTAACATCGTGGTTGTGAATGAAGGTGCAGCAAAAAATTTATCCACCTCCACCTTAAAAGATGATGCCTATGCCTTTATTTTTGATCAACAAGGTTTAATGGCGAGTTTGAGTATTGAAGGCACAAAAATTAGCCGCATTAAAAGATAATTACCCATACACCCAAATGTATGACTGCCCGCTAGGACACAGAATTAATATATAAATTTTCTATAAAAAAACTGGGACTGCATTTTCATGCAATCCCAGCCTTCTTTACATCACAAACAATCAGATTATCTGTGTATGAATTTTCTGATTCACTAACAACTGTGCTTCTTGATTGACGTAGATGGCATAGCTTTCTGCACCATCAGTCACCGTACCAGACTGCGTCCAGTTACCATCTGCCTGCGTTAGCTGCACTGTATCATCGGTGCCGCCATCAATCCGCACTGTCGTTAAGCCGCTTCCTAAATCCTGATTGCCTAATGTAAGAACATCTTGCAGTGACACATTCAGGGTTGCAGCCGGACTTGCATTCAGATCGACATGCGACATAGATCCCGTCTTATCAATCACAGCTGACAGATCAAATACGCGACTACCATCAGTATCCACACTAAACCAGACATCACCCATAGTATGAGTTCTACCATCAGCAGTCGTGTAGCTACCCATCAGACCTATCAAGTTACCATTATTCACCGCAGTACTTGATTGAGCATTGAGTGAAATACTGGTGATACCCAATTCAGTCAATGACGCTAACTCTCCACTGTTAGTCTGAGCATCGCCGTTTCTATCAACCCAAACCGATAGCTGACCAAAGGCTGCATCATTAGCATCAATCAAGCCGTCAAGATTGGTATCCAAGGCATTCAAGGCGACATAACCATCCTTAGCCTTAGTACCATCAGCAAGCGTCGTACCTTCACCAAACAGCTCACTACCATCATTGATTTGACCGTCACCGTTCAAATCACGCGCTAGTAAACCATCTTGCGCAGAAACCCAACCTGTACGCTCAGATTGTCCATCACCATTGACGTCAAACGTTACACCTTGACCCAACGCTAAGGTTTGTATGCCGTCCTGATTTAAATCCAGAACCAACGGCGTTGTCTTTGTATACAAGAACAACTGCGTCGTGTTAGACAATCCAGCTAGCTGTCCAGAAGTCAATGCTCTAACCTGATCAGTTGATAAAACACAAAGCTGTTCAGTTGTAAGCTTAACTAAATCGCGGCTCTCTATGACTTTAATCTGATCCGTAGTGAATTGCTTAATTTGATCTGTAGTCAACGCACCGAACTGTGTACTGTTCAATGCAACAACTTGATCCGTAGTCAATTTTGTAATTGAGTCCGTCGTTATCACTTTTATCTGATTAGAAGTCAGCGATGTGATCTGATCCGTTGTCATCGAACGGATTTGATCTGTTGTTAATCGCCTAATTTGATCCGTGCTCAAGCTTACAAGATCACGTGTCTCAATCACTTTGAATTGATCAGTCGTCAAGGCACGTATTTGATCACTCGTTAATGCAGGGAACTGCAAGCTAGTCAAAGCGACCACTTGATCACTACTGAGTTTCGCAATACCAGCAGCACCCATTGCACGGATTTGATCTGTTTTCAAACTACCTAAGTTAGCAGCCTTAAATGCTTTCATCTGATCGGTACTCAAAGCACCAACTTGATCTGCAGACAGTGTAGCAATCTGCGTACTGGTTAAAACCGCCAGCTGATCAGTTCGCAAGGCTTTTAAAGTGTCCGATGAAATAGATTGCAATTGCGCCGAACGTAAATTCACTACTTGATCCGTTGTGAAAGCCTTTAACTGATCTGTTGTAATAAATTTCACTTGGTCAGTTGTAAACGCAGCTAAGTCACGTGTCTCCATGACCTTGATCTGGTCTGTTGCCAAGCCCTTGATCTGATCACTCGTCAAGCCCGATACCTGACCACTCGTCAAGCCAACAATCTGATCGCTCGTCATCTTACCGATTGCATCGCTACTAATCGCTGCAACTTGCAAGCTCGTCATCGCGCCTAACTGCTGGGTCGTGATCTTACTGATCTGATCCGTGGTGAAGCGACGGATCTGATCAGTCGATAGACCTGCAATGTCGCGGGTCTCGATCGCCTTGATTTGATCTGAGCTCAAGCTACGGATTTGATCTGACGTCAAACTACCAAACTGGCCGCTACTTAACGCAACAATTTGATCGCTCGAGAGCTTACCAATCGCATCACTACTCAATGTCTTGATTTGATCTGTGCTCAAACCAACTAAATCGCGGGTCTCGATTGATCTAACTTGATCTGTCGTTAACTTCGCTATCTGATCTGTCTTCAACGCACCTAGTTGCGCGCTGCTTAAGCCCGCTATCTGATCCGTCGTTAACTTCAAGATCGCATCTGTCGTCAATCCACGTATCTGATCCGACTTCAAGCCCGCTAAGTCTGACGATTGAATCGCTCTAACTTGATCCGTCGTTAAGTTCTTGATTTGATCAACACTCAACGCGCCTACCTGCGCACTCGTTAACGCAACAATCTGGTCAGTACGTAATTTAGAAATGTTATCTGTCGATATCGCTAGTAACTGTGTAGTGCGTAAGCTAGCAATCTGATCGGTAGTTAAGGATTTAACTTGATCCGAACTTAACTTTGAGATTTGATCTGTAGTAAGCGCAAAAATATCGCGCGACTCCATAACCTTGATTTGGTCAGAAGTAAGCGCCCTAATTTGTTCTGTTTTTAATCCTGCAAATTGCAAACTATTCAAGTTTACAATTTGATCGCTAGTCAGCTTTGCAATCGCATCACTAGATATGGAGGCAATTTGTTCTGCATTCAGCGCCGCAAATTGGCCTGTTGTGAATTTACTGATTTGGTCGGTCGTTAATTTATTAATTTGATCTGACTTTAAACCTATGACATCGCGCGTTTCTAAAACTTTGATTTGATCGGAGGTCAGGCTGCGAATTTGATCTGAACTAAATGAGCCGAGTTGTACATTATTTAATCCAACAACTTGATCGGTTGTTAATATTGCAATTTTTGCTGCGGCTATTGCTTTGATTTGATCTGTTTTCAAACCAACTATATCGCTTGCTTCAATCGCTTTAATCTGGTCACTAGTGAAAACCTTAACTTGGTCACTCGTGAAATAACCAAATTGGATTGAAGTTAAAGCTTTTATTTGATCCGAGCTAAAGGTTTGTATCTCATCTGACGATAAAACCCTTAACTGGTCCGAGTTCATTGAAGAAATCAGACTTGTAGGAATAGAAGAAATATCAGCCATAGCTAGGACCTTGAATTTATTTAATTGTTTTGATTATCAAAAATACAATTTGATTAGTTTTTATATAAAACTATTTTGCGACTCACCTGTTACGCGTTCATTAAACAGGCATACATCAAGCCGACTGTAACCAAGTATTCAAGATATTGAGCTAAGAGTCTACAAAAACGAGTGTAACGTTTTTGATTCTTGAAGCCTAAATCATTTAAAGAATAATCTTTAAAATTATATCTTTTTCAGAGAGAAACTTAGGCATAAAACACTGAAGATGGTTTGAAATTTATATCGATTTAACGTTACAGTTATTTTTTAGATATGAAAAATCTCTCTAAATTTTTCAACCTAAGCAAATGTTTTTCTATTGATATTAAATTTATATTATTACCTTGTTAATTCATGAAGAAGAGACTTTTTAATTAACAAATAAATAATTAAAATTATAGGAAGTTTTTATTTAAACAACACACATCATATCTAAACAACATTGATATCTTTTACCTTCACTCCCGCAGTCGCTCTCCACCTTCCAGCTTTATCCTGCATAACTACATCCACGCCCCATCGCCTTGCTACACTATTGATCTGAGCGGGAGGCAACATGAAAAACACTTTGGTTAAGGCATCCGCCATAACGCAGCTAGGCGCTAATACTGTCGCTGAAGACCAATACCGTGGCGAATCGCCTGAACGGGGATTCAAAATATGATGGTGCTGATGATCAGCGCTAAAGACTGTGTGTGAATCCGAAGAAGTCGCCATTGCTCTACCATCCGCAACAATAATCGGCATGGACGACTTAACACCATCTACATGATGTCCTTGAGGTGACTCTGATTTTTTAAGCTCACCTAAAGCAGCGGGTTCAATATGAAAAGACCAAGGCTGATCATTCGGTGCATGACCAAGCAACGAGGTTTCGCCAGCATCAATCACGGCATGTTGAATACCATGCGCTACTAGTGCAGCACGTGCTTTATCAGAAGCATAGCCCTGCGCAATACCATTCAATGACAAGCTCATACCAGATACATTCAATCGCACAACTGAAGCAGATGACTCTACTGCACGCCAATTCACTAAATGCTTTGCATGTTGAAGTTCTCGCTGCGTTGGCAAACGCGATTCTTCTGTCGCCCTAGACCACACTTTCCATAAAGGCTGCATGCTGACATCAAAAGCACCAGCACTACGCAGTGAAACTTGCTTGGCTAAATCTAAAACCAGTCTTAAGTCAGCATTAGGCTGTTGTAAGAAGCCCTGCGCATTTAAACGACTGAGCGCACTATCAGGATCAAACAAACTCATTTGGCGTTCTACATTGCGTATGGCATTGACTGCAGCGGTTAATGCTGTTTCAAGTTGATCCATATTCTCATGTGCAGCTTTGATCCATAACGTAGTACCAAAACCAATCATGTTACGTTCACGCCAAATTAATTTTTCAGAAGCTGCGACGGTAGCGGCTTGTGCACTGCTCATAAAAAATGGTGAAGCGTAGGTCGCACCTAATAGTCCCAAACCTAGTCGTAAACATTGACGGCGTTGCATCATAAATCTCCACTCACATAAATTGGGATGAACCGCTTATCATTCTTGCGCTTAAATTTAAGCTCTTGAATTAATGGCAGACATCGTTCTTGATCTTGATAAATCGATACACAATCTAAGCACTGAAAACACTCACTGTAATTAATTTTACCTACTGGCGAAATCGCTTGATATTCACAGCGATGACGGCATGATTGGCAGGGTGCACCACAGGCATCACGGCGCGGTATCCAAGACCACCGCTGTAAAAAATTTACCGCAGCTAACGCTGCACCCAAAGGACAGATATAACGACAATAACCTCGATAAACTAATACACCACATCCTAAACAAATCACTGCCCACATGACATACGGCCATTCACGTACAAAATAAAAACTAATTGCTGTTTCAAATGGCTCAATGGCCACAGCCATTTCAGCAAACGAAGGTGCAACAAACAAAGACGCTAATATCGTTGTCAGCACACCATATTTAATCCATTTGAGTTTCGTATCAAGCGCCGTGCGTAAACGTCGTTGATGTAGTCCGATAGCATTTGCGACCATACTCACTAACTCTTGCAAAGCACCGAAGGGACACAACCATCCACAAAAAGTACTGCGTCCCCATACGAGCAAAGTCACTGCAGTGAAAACCCATAAGATACTCGTGATAGGATCATTCAACAGAAAAGTTAAATCTCCTCCACTCGTTAATGATTCTACGGCTGCAGTGACATTCACAATGGTGAGTTGACCCTGAGCGAACCATCCTATAAAGCCAACAGTGAACAAGAGAAAAGCTGTCCTCAAAATACGTAAACGCTGACTACTAGCACTGGTCGTTTGTTGCGCTATTAAACCTATTGTTAATAACAATAGTCCTAGCAATAGGAATGAAATTTCTATCCATCGACTTTGCCAAACTTGTACCCAATCTAATGCAGACCATTTCGTATCGATAAGTTCATAAACCTTAGTTCGCCAGCCATTAAAGTCGTAGGCGAGTGAAAATTCTTTCGTGATGGCTTTATTAAGAACTTGATTGGTTGCAAAGCGTCGTCCTAATTTAAAAACAACTTCAAACGGCTCTTTAGGATCAAGTGGCGTGGCTTTATCAAAAATGAGTAGGTGTGCTTTTGTTGTCTTAGGATAGCCCGGTACAGACAATCCTTTATCGTAGCTAAGATCATGAACTTTTAATACCTGCCCTTTTTGTTTAATTTCAAAAGGTAAGGCATCGGGCACACGCAAACTTTCATCTTCTATGAATGTTAACGCTCCACTCTCAGTGATGAGTAATGCTTGCGACGTACGACGGCTACTACTGAGATAACGCCATCCTTCACTGTCAAACAAACTTCGACCTATGGAAGGAATACTGACTAAGGCAGTATGAAAAGTCAGCACGATTTCATTTGGCTTTGTAAGGGCTAATGTATCAGCGCCTGCTGATGCAGTTCCTACATAGGCTTTTTCAATTTGACTGCGTGTAATCTGGGTGGCACTTACCATTCCACGTGCTAATAAATCATCCCACGCTACGTGTTTCACATTTTCATTGGATGATTTACGCCTCGCCACATGTGCAATATCTGCACCTAATTTTGCTTCTGCTACTTTTAGCGCAGCACCAACTATGCTGCGGTTAATCGCTTTTGTTGTGACGGTACCGTGATTCACACCTTGTAAGTCAGCTGATTGATTATCTCGCGTTGTCGGAGTCAGCCAATCATGTGTCTTAATCGTGTGCTGAATTGATAAATCAATGAATTGTGCAGAAAAATCACCGAGTCGTTTGGTACCAGTTGGATTATTAAAAAAAGGTTCTCGATGATCTATTAAGCGAGCATCTAAAAAAGTCCCTGTCAGATCCATCACAACTAAGAGATCAATCGGCTTTCCGCTATAGCCTCGTATAGGCTCGAAATCGATGGTTTCGAAAGCATACGCTTTAAGATCGGGTTTCCCATTCGGTGAAGCAGGATTTTTTACAAACAATGGATAGACAGCTAAGCCTGTCTGCACTTCACCAACAATGTACTGACCATCAAGCAGTTTATCGATATCTTGGCGATTCAATAAACCCGCCCGCGCTTCTGAGAATAAGCACAGCCAAGTTAGGCAACAAATTCCGACTGCGTGCAAAACGCGACGGTTCATTTTTTTTATTGAGTAAAAAATTCAAATAAAAATAATTTCAGTCTCATTGCAATTAAGGATTAGCATCCCTTGCGATTTCGATATCATTTTTAGAGACTGAACTCCTCATGCCGAACAGAATCTACCATGAACTACTCTTGTTTAGTTCAAATTCAGACACATAGAAATAAAGGTTGCTCAAAAAAATAGGGCCTTGCGGCCCTATGCTTGTAGCGCAATGCAAATCGATTAGCTTGCTAATAATTTTTTCGCTTCACGCAAAATTTTCAATGCATCTTTTTCTTTACCTTCGTTGTACAGCTTCTCGCCTTCAGCACGCATGGTTTTCACTTTCTCTAATGCTTCACCTTCTAATTTCGTTGTTGGCAATGTTGAATCTATCGCCTTCATTTCACAAACAATCGCATTCGGGCAATGCGCAAATGCGAGTGATGCGGACACCATTAACAGAACGCCTAATAAATGTTTCATAAAAATCTCCTCAGAAAATTGTGATGCCGGAAACATAACAGAAAAAGCCTGTTCACGGCTGCTATCTTTAGTCTGCAATAAAGAAAAATTGAGTCTTTGTTATTAAAAAATAAATTTTATTTTGACTGATGATTAAGTACGTCCTGGCATTGCACCCGCTTCTTCAAATTCGCCTTCATTCCAATAGCCTTTGAGTAAACGTCCATCTGGCAAAAGCATTTGTCCTTTGCCATGCGGCTGACCTTCTTTCCATTCGCCTTGATACCAACTACCGTCTTCGCTATCGTATCGACCTTTTCCGTGCTGCTGACTTTTTTGCCATTCACCGACGTACTTTCCATTTCGACGTGCTAGCTTGCCTTTACCTTCAGCATAACCACCTACCATAGTGCCTTCGAATACTTCCATCTTCACACCATTGGTAAACCAGGTCAGCGTTCCATGACCATCTGCAAAATTATTTTTGCATCCACCTGTCCACTGCACAGTCTCGCCTTCCGATGGAGCGAGATTAGCAATCAAACATCCTTTTTGATCTTTAATCCATTTTTCTTGCGACCATGCTGATTGCGTAAAGAAAATCAGGCTGCTGATAACTAGTCCTACGAATAATTTACTCATAACGGGTCTCATTGTTATTTTTAACGATCATAGAAAACTGAGCCAATAAAAAATAAACACAGGCTCTGTATAAAACCATATTACAGCAAGCGTGAAATCTTGACTGAGCAAATAAGAAAGTTCAAACACAACCCTACACAATGTAACAAGCCGGCTTACTTCATCCTAAAGTAAGCCGGCTTTAAAGCGTGAAACTTAAAACTACGCTGACTTAGGACTAATATGTCCACGCACTAAAGCTAAACTAATCACCGTCACAATCATGGAACCACCTAATAAATTCAAGTAGGTGGGTGCACCACCAGCTGTGATCATGGCAGCGCCTGCGAATGAACTCACAAATGCACCCACTCTACCGAATGCCATGGCAGATGCTGTACCAGTGGTACGTATTAAAGTAGGATAAATATGCGCGCATAAAGCAAACAAAGCACACTGTAATGCCGTCACAAACAATCCATGGAAACCAAGTCCCCATAAAAATAAACTAGAATTTTCTGTGATGCTGACAAATTTCAAACTAAACGCAGTCGCCGCCGACATAGCAGCCCAGAAAACCATAGGGTAACGTGATCCATATTGATTAATCGCTAAGGCACATAACACTGCACCAATCACACCACCAAAATTATAGGCAGTTAAACCCATGCCCGCTAAAGCAGGTGACAAGCCTTCTGTTGTTAACATCGTTGGTAACCAACTAAAGGCGGTATAAATTGATAATTGGGTCATGAAAAAACTCACCCATAACCACACTGTGTCTGATTTTCTTCCATGACGAAACAACTCTGCGATGTTGCCACGTTTAGAAGCATCTGCACTACCATCTGAAAATTCTTTTGTATGTGTTACATCGTGCGCCATGCGTGACATTAAAGCGCGCAACTCTTCCCAACGTGATGCTTGTCTAGCTAAATATTTCGGCGATTCACGCATTAAAAAAATCAATACGATTGCATACACAATAGGCATCGTTCCGCCTATAAAAAAGAACACACGCCAACCTGATGTAGGCAATATCTGACTTGCTGCTAAACCTGCCAACATGCCACCAAGTGGATAACAAACAATCGCTGTCGTTACCGCCATCGTGCGAAAGCGAAATGGAATAAATTCAGCAGTGAGTGTGGTGGCTGCAGGCAAAGCCGCACCTATACCTAAGCCTGCAAAAAATCGAATGATGGCGATGCTTGTGACATCCGGTGCATAACCAATTAAAAAAGTAGCGGAGCCAAATAAAAAAATACTAGTGATCAGTACAGGTTTGCGACCTAGTTTGTCAGCAAATATGCCTGCACTTAAACTGCCAATTGCCATACCCATTAATCCACTCGCAACTGCAATGGAAAATACACCGCGTGTCACGCCCCACTCTTTCATAATAAGGGGTATGGCATAACCTATCATTTGACCATCAAAGCCATCTAAGACAATCGCAAGTGCAGCAAATAAATAAGCCATTTTTTGAACGGTAGTAAAACCACCTTCATCAATTGCTTTCGTCACATCATATGGCGTGCTTGATCCTACTGATGTTGCTTGTGTCATGTCATCTCCAATGGCT
>JAULBY010037412.1:0-14221 GCA_032358315.1 Ophiocytium majus | reverse complement strand
GACCAATGCATGTTATTGTGTTGTGGGGTGTTGTAGTGCACTGGTGGTGTGAGGGGCACTGCCTTGCTGTGGTTGAAAGCTATGGCGGGTTTGATGGGAAGTTTTGCTGAGCCACTGTTCATGGCTTGGACTGGCAAACCCATGTGCATGCTGTGCAGGGAGTGCTAGAAATCTCATGGAATGGCACATTAGGGCATGCGCAACGTAGGAACGACATCAAAACTGTGTCACCCGTCTTCCTAAAGTGCTTTCCCAAATCACTAATATCCTGTTAAGCTCACACTTCAAGTGAGTGCCCGCCACCTTGTGTAAAACACCGCCATGGCGTCAATGCGCACAAGACAGCAGTTGGTTTTGGTGCCTCACACACGTTGAACCGCACACCGTTACGGTTGTTGAAGTTGTCACAAAAAAAATGCATGTACATGTGTATGCCCCGATTCTGCTGCACCTATGCGCTGACGATGACACGCAGTTGTACTGATTTGCACTTATGGGCGTGCTATGACCCAGGTATAATTGGTGCGGCAAGTGGCAGCCACCTGTCGATATTGTGGACTTGTCCTTCTATACATATCCATGGCAGTGCGCAGTCAACAAGGAGAAGCCAAAACAACGTGTGCCTGAGCGGCCGTCGAGTTAAAGTACTAAATGGCGCGTCGTCACACATGTGGGCACCCACCGTTCATAGCAGACCCAAACTCTCCAGGTGTCATCCCTACACAACACCCTGCAGCTCTTGCACGCCCACAAGTGCAAATGAATAAAACTACAAGTAGTTTATAACCAAGGCATTCTCTACAATGCCCACCACCGCCCCCCCAAAAACTCACCACCTGCTGGTCCATGCGGTAGTTGAAGGCAACAATTTCGTCGTAGCAGTGCTCAGTCAGCAAGGAGGAATTAGGTAAGCGCGCATGCCTCAGCGCCGTTCACCCAAAGTAGTTTATAAGCAAGTCATTCTGTACAATGCCCACCGCTGCCCCCCAAAAACTCACCACCTGCTGGTCCACAAGGTAGTTGAAGGCAACAATCTGGTCGCGCAGGTTCACGCGCACGCCATACGAGTAGAAAAACTCGGGGTTCTGCTCCTCCAGCTTCTGCCACACCAGGTGGGTGAAGCTGGGCTCGATGTTCGCCTGGTTGTGCAGCGCCGCCACCACCTCTGTTTGCGTCATGAACTGCTGCAGACATCTGTGCTCAGCAGCGGCAGCGAGGGTGGTGCGGGCGGGGGGCAGCGGTGCTCAGCACATGCGGCAAAAGTGGTGGGCGGGTGGCAAGGGGCAGGTAGCCCCCGGTGCTCGAGCAGGTGCACATCGACCAGGAGCGTTGAAGCTGCAGCAGCGTCGCTTAGGCCTGGTGCGCAGGATGGATATGCCATGGGTTGAGTTTAGTTTAGCAGCCCGTTGAAGGCAGGATCGCAGCGTGCACCAGCAGCTGCAATTGCTGCTGGCGGTGCCTGGCCGGCGGCTGAGACTGCGCAGGCACCATAGCAGCTGCGCCCCCACCGCCAACCCTACCAGCGCGGCCTGCTTGGCAGCAGCTCGGCCCAACCAATTCCACTGGTACCGACGGGTGTTGCTGCTCGTTTTGCAGTTCGGAGCTGCTGTGTCTAAATTGGTGTCGGAGCTTTGTGGGTTGGGTGAACCACAGGCAGCACAAGAGCCCGCGCTGTACCCGGCGGTACCACCAACGCAGCGGCAGCGAGCAGGACAACTCTGGCTGCTGCTGGCGCCTGCTGCGGTGGTGGTTGGGTGGGCTACTGGTTGACATCGCTACCTGACAAGCCTGGGCAGCAACATGACTGGGTTAGCGACAGTGGGGGGTTCGCTGCTCACCTCTCGATCATGCTCTGCACCAGCTTGATGTCTGACCACTCCACGGCGGCCAGCTTGTCCTCAGCGTCGCGGCCATCCCCCTCCGCCGTCTGCATGGCTCCTAGCTCCCTCCCAAACCAAATTGCCGCTGTTGACAAAAAACCTGTTGAACCTGTGTCCGCGCTGGTTGTGACTACAGGGTCTGCAGCGGCGCGCCTGCGCCCGGCGACTGCAAGTGTGTGCGCTCGGCGCTACCTCCTGCCGGCTCCTGTCGCGTGATGCGGATGTGCCAGCAGAAGGTACCTGTTGTGATGGGTGTGCCGGCTGCTGCAGAGCTCTGTCACTGTCACTGAATCCGGATTGCCCTCGATTCAGCAGAGGCCTTCAGGTAAAGGGGTTCACAGAGAACTTTTTGCCCAAATTAATCATCACCCGGATCTGCTGCTGCAGGCGCAACCGCGGTGTGGTGGTGAACGTCCTCAGAGTACCGGTACTTCGGGAGGTGAGGAGGCGCGCAGCTGGAGGACGTGCACGTCTTCAGGCATCTATGCAGTGCATAACTTTCCGCAGTCACCAGCGGCAGGTGCGCTCTGTGGTTGGTCGGATGACTGCGCATTGCATACTGAGGAGAAGTCAGGAGTCTCTCCAGCCTGCTTCCCATCCCGCGGGTTCCGAGCTGCAAGTGGGCCAGAAATGGCACCTGCCTCACAGAAGCACTGTGCCTGGCGCACTGTTGCAGCGCCTGCTGCTGGAGTGCTGCCTCGCGCGAAGTGATGCACGCACCGTCCGGGTTTGCGCGGCTGTGTGCCCATCCGTCTCGACCGACATGCCGCAAGCACGGTGGTGACAGCGCGGAAAAATGCATACTATTTCCATACGGCACTTTGGCGCAAGGCACAGGCAAACCCATGTACCTGCAGGCCTTTGCTGCAAGCGCGCCAGCACCTGATGACAAGGTAGCTGATGCACGAAGGGGTGCAAATGCGAACAGCGGAAGCGTGGCGCAGCTTGCTCGCAAGCTCACGTGCTGATGCTGGTTTCACAATGCAGCCTTGTTCTCACTGATGAAACACACACTATGCATACATATTTATCGTATGTATGTACTTCGAAGTATATGGAATATCATCTAGGAGCAATAAACTCGAGGTCTCCCCGCCGGTAGGGGCCGTCACCCTGGGGGCGGACCCGTGCACGGGAGTGGACAAAGCAAAGGCAGCGTATGGTTCAAACTACCTATATTCCACACGATGAACTCCCAGTAACGTGTAGAGTGCGCTGCTGCTCACCCCACAAAATACGCGCACTTCACCGAACATCATATTTGCTGGTTGATGCGGAGCAAGGAGCGTCACTTCAGAGCAAAGACGTGCACTGCTCAGGCCCACGCATGCAATTTGCATGTGCATCACATTTACTTTCCACCTGCCCATGACCACATGACACCCATGGGCACTGAAACACAGCGTGTCCCATCATACGCCCAAGACAGCGTGTGGGACACCACCAATAACACACACAGATTGCTCCGTATCCCCAGTTCACCGTGCGCGACACCAAGACTCTGCCAGCGCACGCAGTGTGTGCCAGCAAGGGAGGAAGAGGCACGGGCTGTGCTGAGCAGTAAGCGCTGCACGTCTATGCCGCTCACCATGCTGCGTGCGTGCACCAGCGCCAGCTTGACCAGCTGCGCGCTTGCTGAAGAAACATAACAGAGGGTTCAAGTTGTTGCAGCACAAGCTGCGCAAGGCCGCCATGCTACAGCACCGCTACTGTACAGGGCTGCTACACCACAACTCACATGCCACGCATGTGCGCGGGCACCTTTGTCACCACCGTGTGAAGTTGCCACCAAAGTTTCTAGCGCATGCCAATCCTGAGGCGAGCAGACCCTGGCAAGCTAGCCCAGGACTGCCAGCATACTTCAAGTACTTGAAGTATACTAGTAGTGCTGCACCATCAGCTGGAGAGGAAGCAGAGACGTGATGTGTGCGGTCTACTTGAAGATCTTGAAAGACACGGAGCCATCCGCGGCATCAGTGGAGCCGAGCCAAGCCATGACAGTGAAGTACTCCACATCCGCCAGGTAGCCATAGCTGCCCGCGTTCTGCGTGCAGCAGCCGTCGCAGTCAGCGTCGCCGCACGTGTCGGCGATGACCGCATCCACCGTCTTGCCGCCCTTGGTCAGCTGAATTCTCTTGCCCCCGTAGTTGCTGCCGTTCGTGTTGAAAAAGGACACGATGCGCGTCTGCTTCACCTGCTCGAAGGTGAGGTTCTGGTAGTACGCAAACTGCCCCTGGTAGTCGCAGCCGCTGTACTCTGTGCACTCAGTGGTGTCGGCGGCGTTGCCGTCGTAGTTTGGCACCCCGGGGCAGCAGCTGGGGTAGGAGTTGTAGTAGGTCAGCGCGGCGGTGCCGGACAGCACCACCGTCCCTGCGGCGCGGTAGCGGACCAAACAGATAAGTGCAGTTTAGTTGCAAGTTGAAGTTGACTCATGAGGTGCCGCAAGCAGCAGTGTTTGCGGATGTGCGGTATTAAACGCTGGGCATCAAAGTAGCAGCGTGCATTGTAAGGTGCTTGAAGCGCCGGGTCTCATGGGTGAATCCCCACCCCATGGCATGGATGTATCTCACCATCAAATCTGAGTTCTTGTGCAACCCTACGTACAAGCCGCACCGGGCGTGCATGACACCGAATGTCGCCTATCAGGATATCAACCAGGTGCAATCCAGGCAATCACGCACAATATCTCTTAGCAATTAGACGGCCTACACGAGCAACTTCAACACCTACAGCCGAGCCGCGCGCCGCGCGCATATACCCGGGACTTTTAAGTATTCTATCCAACCACTGGATACCACCCGGCAGGCCACCACAGCATGCGGCCACCATGGGGGTTCACCCCCACGGTGCTTGCCTGCTCGCCTGTGCGGGCACTGCACCCCTCGCTGCTGCTGCACCGCCAAACCGCCCCAGCCTTCCACTCAACCCTGCTACCGCCCCTTCCGCCACCACGCTATCCCCCAGGTGAGACCACAACGAGAGGCGAGCGGAGCGTCCGAGTGGGCAGGCCGGCCCGCCATAGGATATACCGCCGTCTGGAGTCCCTACCTCATGGGTCATCAGCAATAGACGTACACACCACCCCTCGCTTCCCCAGATGGTGCTGCTGCCGAACACGCACCATGCCAGGGCAGCACATCCGCCACAACGCCTCTGCGCTGTGCTTCGCCCTCCTGGGAATCACCACCACCATCGCTGCTGTTGCTGCCACGGCTGCTGCGCCGCCTCCAAGCTGGGAGCACCACCCAGCCGTCACCCTGGGGCGTCGGAAGGTGGGCAGGCCCCAGGCTGGACACGCCGTAGTGTTCGCCACTAGCATGCTGCATCCAGCCGCCCCTGTTGCTGGCGAAGCTAAAGCTCGGCGACGGCTGCAGCAATGCAGTGGCAAGCTGAGGTCTCGTCGACCTGCAGCTGGACCAAGAGGCCTTGCATCTATCATCGCCATCGAACGAGCGAGACTGTTCTACTGAACTTAGGCCAGCAGTGGCGATGGCAGCGGCGGCAGCAGCAGTGGCAGTGACGACCACAGCAGCATCAGCAGCAGCGTGCAGGAGCAGCACTTCATCATGCACACTGTGGCTGGAGAGGATGACAAAGGCGGTGCTGGCCATGTACCCCGGTGGCATTATCGCCACTACCACATGCGGCGCCTCAAAAAGCGGCAGTGCTGAGCAGAGGCAGGAGGGCAGGAGCACAGTCGACCACCTCCTACCTGCTGCTTGACCCACACAGGCTGACCAAGGGTTTGTGCAGACCTGTGCATGGCGGCAGCTGCGACTCCGCATCTCAGCGCATCCGGCAGCTCATCGCACAGGTCAGTGTGCCAGTTTCTTCTGTTACGCTGGTGCTGGGGTGGTGGTTGTGATACATTGCGCTGGTACTGTGCTGGTGCTTGGCGCATGCAGTGTGGTGTGCCGTCGTGTTAGTGATGGTTGCAGCATGAGGTAGGGACTCCAGCAGTATGGCTGCCTTGTCCAACTGCTGCACAAGTATGTGCTCAGCAGCACATTGAAGGCAATAGCATTCTACGCCATGGCCTGCACACGTTGTCGACGGCCGCTGATGGCGCTGCAGACACAGTAGAGCAGCTGCTGCACATGTGCAGTGCTGGTGACCACCACTGTCTCTTGTCCTAACATGCTACTCTGCTGCCTCGCCTGCTTGTTTCCACTCAGTGCGCCCCCTCCTCACACGCTCTCTCTGCAGTAGTCATCTCTATGCATACATCGAATGCCCTCACGTGTGTGCAGGCGAACGTGCAGCATGAGCGTGACGTGGGCGTGAGGTAGGGACTCCAGACGGCGGTGTATCCTATGCCGGCCTGCCCAGTCGGATGCCCCGCTCGCCTCTCGACCTGGCTCCGGTGGTGGTGGCTGCTCCGGCAGTGCATGGCCTGGAGCCTGCCAATTGCCTTCTCCGGCGCCGCTGGCAGCGTTTATGGCAGTGGACGCCACTGCCCTACCCAGCGCAGCGCCCTAACACTGATGGGGTGTTAGAGTCGCGCACTGCGGCAGACAGGTCTGTCACACCCCTGTCCAGTGGAAAGAACATACCTTGAAGTAAAGTTCTTGGCGGCGTTCAGATATGAACTGGGTGCATGTGCTTGCGATGCATGGGCGTGACCTACAGGGACTTCCAGGCGGCGGTCGTTGCACAGTGCTCTGGGGCAGCCCGAGGGTGATGACTCCTCCAACTTTGCGTACACCGCTGATGAGTGCATGACTATGTGTGTGTGTGTCTATGGCGTAGCACGGTGCTGTCTGGCTGCATGTCTTGTATGCTTTGGGGGGGGGCTATGTGGCATGTCACACGTGGCGGCAGCGGCAGCACTGTGTCCATACTGCTGAGCACCAGCCGACTAGTGGTTTACTCTGGCGCCATAACTATGCACTTCTTCTGACCGCTTGTTGCTTCCCCATTGCACAGTGTCATGAGCTGAGACACACTGGTTTGCTGTGGCAACGTTCGACTGGAGCCTCAGTGAGTGGCGACAAACTCTGAGCGTGTCTCAGTTGCCTCAATCACGCACCCACTGCTCGTTGACACCCCGCGAAGGAAAGCGTTGCACAGCGCAGACCTCCCTCCACCAACCAGCTGCAACTTCAGCACAGGGCTTGGAGTCACACTTTACTTACCAGTAGTTGATACCGGTGCGCACATGCCCTTGTGTCTCTATGACTGCTACACAAACGCATAAGGATCCGGAGGAAGCAGGAAAAGGGAACAGAGCCGCGACAGCAGGAGGCATGCACAACAGGAGCAGTGACTTTGGCACACGCTGATAGGGACTGACATGGCGAGCAGCAAGAGCAAACACAGGCGCAAATGGCAGGGCTCGAGACACACATGCCACTGTTTGTACAAGCATGTTTTTCTGAGCGTATTGTACAGCAGTCAAGACCACAGCCAGTGGAGGAACAACCCCAAGAAGCAGCTGCTGCGCTCTTCCTGACGAGCTCTCAGTGGGGAGGACTGGGAAGGCGCAATGCCGCACAGACTCTCTGTCTGCACGGCTCGCGCCCAGTCAACAGGGAAGGGAACAGACCGGCTGGCACCGTGGTGCGGTCGATGTGCCTGCCGCACGCCTGCTTTGCAGTGCTCAGCAGGGGGCAGCAGGGCACCAGGCGCGTCTACAGGTAGCTCTGCAGCTGCCACGCAACCAAGGGGATGGAAGAAATCGAGGGGGGGGGGGGGGGGGTGCTTGGGTTTCAGAAATGAACACAGCGGGCGGCGTGGCACCGCGCTGCAGACTGGGGGGCGCAAGGGCCAGCCTTCCTGGCGGTTTGCTAGCGCGTCCGCACGGGCGTTGAGAGGCCGCACGCCGGCACCAAAAACATGCACAAGTATAAACAGGGCCCAAGCTGTGTCGGACACGCCAGTGGGACAGCGGCGTTTGCTCCTACAGCACCACTGCTTGGGTCTCGTCCTAGGTGTGGGTGCGTGGTGCGTGTGTCGGCCGGGAGTGTGCAGGTGGGGAGTTTTGCTACAGCTGCAAATCACGTGGCATCCGGTGTGTGGGGCGCGCTGGCGCAGTGCGCGCGCGGGCAGCAGCCGCAACTGCAGCATCATGCGGCGGCGGCACGGCAGCGGCAGCACACTGCCTGCGCCACTGCCACTGCTGATGCAGCCGGAGCAAAAGCAGCTGCACAGCTGCAACTGGCTGCTGCTGAGCAACTATGGCGGCTGCTGCTCAGCAGCTAGTAGGCATCACTCTTTTTCTACCGCGCAGTAGGCGGGCACCCGTCGGCGCTCGCCCCGCACGCCACAAACGCAATCGCGTCCAGGCTGAAGCCCCCCGCCGTCCCCTGAAAACACAGCGACAGCGCCTGCTCGCCCGCCTCCAGCGCCACACCGCCACCGCCCGGCGGCACGTACAGCTCAAACTGTGCCGCCCCGCCCGTGCCATTCCACTTGGCGTCGCTGACCGCCAGCAACAGGTCTCCAGGCTCCCCCGGGGCGGGGCAGCCGCTGCCTGTGACGCCCCCCCACAGCTGCCAGTTCATGCCGAGGGGAGGGGCGGCGGCGGCGGCGCCGGCGGAGGCAACGGCGAGGGAGACTGCGTAGTAGCCGGGGGCGGCGACGGCAGCGCTGTATTTGAGCCACTCGCCGTCGCGGATGTAGGTGATGGCGGTGCGGCCGCCCATGGCGTCGGTCTCCACGGAGGCCTCACCGGCGCGCACGGCGTTGGGCGCGAGGCGGTCGATGTTGCTGCGGTGTTGAAGTTGGGAGGTGCGGAGTTGAAGTTGAGGGAGTGGTGAGGTTGGTTGGGTTGCAGGCGCATAAGGGTGGGGGTGAGAGGCTGCGTAGCATGATGCTTGTTGTGAATTGCATCAGCCGCGGGTGTGGTGTCATTCATTCATGCGCGTGGCTGCTGGCATGGGGCAAGTGAGCAGCAACAGCATGATCGGCAGAGCAGCATCTGCTGTAGCCAGCACGCAGCCAGCCATGGTGGCAATGAAGTGATGTATTTATTGTACTTGAAGTTGTTTCCCTGCGGCACCCTCAGGGCTGCCCACAATACCTGCGGACATGTGCAACACTTGAGCTCGCTGCCTGCCAAAAACTGCCTGTGCCAACGACAACCAACTGCCTTCTCCAAGCGCACGCTAGGCCCTTGCACAGTGGCTTTCACTTGTGACAGCCAGCAGCACATGCACTTGACCCATCACTCACATGTTGTGGTAGGCGATGCCCTCGCCGCCCAGGTCAAACGCCTCCGCCTGGCAGTTGAAGTTGCAGTTGAAGTTGACAGGTTGAAGTTCCACAGCATGCAGAGGGATGGACAGGAGAGTGTGAGGTTAGAATATGCACAGATGGCACAAGCAGCACCAGACAGACTTGGTGTGACGCCAAAAGCAAGGACTAACATCGACAGTGAGTGCTTGTGCAGCTCGTGCTTGTGCAGCCATCGTCACAAGCACTACCTGGCGCTGCTGCTGCTGAAGCCACTGCTTGTGTTCCACTGCCCCTATTTAACAATGGCAGCATGGCTCAACTTCTACTTGCATTCGGCGGCACTGAACACCCTACTGACCCACCACCGCTCCATCAATGCAAGCACATCGCACCACAACACCAGTAGGCGTAGCTTGTCAGCGCAGTGTGCATGTGAAGCACTGAGTGCAGATGGTGGCATTCTGGTGGTTACAGTAGGAGTTGACACAACAGCGCTCATGCATGTGCCGGAGCTGGTTAGGCCAGCGTAGCTGCTGAGCACTGACCCACCAACCCTTGAAGACCAAGTCTGACAGCCACCACTGGCAGCAGCACACAACTACACCCGCCACACACATACATGACTTGCAAAAAGCACACGCCACACACAAGGACCGCACTAGCCCACCTGTATTCCACCCGGAACCTGTGCAGGCGTGCCGCCGTAGGGAGTGCTGGCCGGCGGCGCGGCGGTACAGGTGCCCCAGTCCTGAACCGCCTGTGGTGGCGTCTTGGATGTGACGCCCGTGCCCTCCACCAGCATCTTGGCCATAATGCCCTGGTCGGAGTGCTCTGCAATGTGGCAGTGGATCTGGGACGCAGCACGGGGTGGTGGTGGCGGTAGCAGGGCGGGAGGGTGTGTCAGACACGCGGGTGCTCAATGGAGCACCGTGCCACAGCACTGACTCTGCGGCTGGGGGCGGTCTGGCAATGCCAGCACTGTGTTAGGGGGTTGATATGCGCAACAGTATGCGTCTGCGTTAAAGGCATGGTTACTGTTTAGGGGGGGGGGGTTGTTGCCTTTATTTGCGCTTGCGGGCATGCAAGAGCCCATGCCCAGCACGCTGACACAGCGCCATGTGGCATCGCCTTCGCAGGCGCCGCAGCACCAACATGACAAGCAGAAACCAGTGAGACACATACACCAGCGGCGGCGCAGTGCCCTCAGGCTGCTGGGTGGATGTCACTCGCCGCTCTGTGGCGGGCTCACATCTCAATTGACTCACCACCAGGTGCCCGCACCTCCCCGGCGCCAGCGCCATCGGCGCCGCTGTTGTGGTGTCTTTCCTTGTGGGCTACCATTGCATCTACGCCCATGCACAGGAGGAGAGCAAGCGTCGCTTGTACTCCTCATGTGCACGAGGGCAGATGCGGTGGTAGCCCACAGGGGCAGGCACCACGCCAGGAGCGCCGATGTCGACGGCACCAGGTAGAACAGTGCACTACATGTACTTCTGTTGAAGTAGTGTCCATTTTACAAACTTCAACACTGTTTTGCAATCGTGTCATCAGCCACTCATGGGTTTGCCCTGCATTTGTGATGTTTATGATGACACACTGTGCAGCTGGCAACTTATCATGTACTTCGAGTAGTACCATGGTACTTTTATTGAACTCCGCTCAGGGCGCGGAAAGCCCTTTGCACACGGTGCGCGTGTGACCAGCAAAAGTATGATCAGGCATGCTGCTGCTAGCGAACAAGCTGGCAATGCAGCACTGCGTACTCTCAAGGAAGCCTGGCATGTTGCCAGAGCACGTGTACCTCACCAAATGCGGGTGCCAGGCTTGGCAAAGCACCATGGTGAACCATATGCACCTGAGTGGCAAAGCACTGCCGGTCACACGCCATGACTGCCACACAACAGCGCCTCGACAAACACTGGTCACTTGCCTATGGGGCACACACTAGAGGCCCCACATAGGCACCTGCGACCGCACAACCCCAACTTCACAACGACATGCACCGCCTGCAGGTGGTGGGTAAGACTTCAACTCTGCCACACTTCTGCACAGCGTACAGCACACAGCCGGCGCCTGTACAACGGGGCTACTTGGTGCTGACATCTGAATGGTGGATAAAACTGCCCGCCGCGGGTTTTAGCCGAGCATTTGCCACAGCCACACAGCAGAATGTGGGCTCGGCGACCTTCTAGATTTTCTCCACGGGCTTCAGCCTGGCATTTTGCCCCCAGCAACGGCGTCTGAGCTTACTGCATCAACTTTCAATGATTTTCTCGCACACACTCACCACCAGCTTGGTGGGCGCAAACTCTGCGGGGCGGATGTAGACGGGCATGTCGTTGGGTGCGCTGACGGTGTCCACCCAGTCTCCCGCCATGTGCCACCCCGGCACCGCCGCCCATTGGTTGGTGTCGCCCACCTCCTTGGCCACCTGTAATAGGTGTAGGGTTTCAAAAGCAGTACAACATTTGTGATGAGCCATGTGGTTACATCAAGTACACTTTTATGTGCTTGAAAACTATAGAGAAGTATGCGAAGGTACTCTTGTAAATTTTCACGGATGTGCGCGCGAGAGCCCAGGTGCTGCAAGACAGTATGAAGCAAACGGCTGTGCGCAGCCCCGTATCGAAATACCTGACAGCTGCGCACAGACAACAACAAGAAGCGCGCCATAACTATCGTGTACTAGTAGTACACAAATGCAGCATCACCTATCCGCTGCCACCTGCACAGCACGCGTTGTCTCCGATGACACAGTGCCCATCCATGGCACTGTTGATGTGGTGATGCGCCAGATGTGCACAACGCACATCGAAGTAAGACAACTTCCATACTTCTTGTCATGTACAAGATGCTCGTGCACTATTTGCGCCTCAAGGTTGTGTTTGCGACTCAAGGTGGGAGAGCCGCAAACATGTGCCACACTTACAACGTTCGTTGTACCAATATCCACCCTCACCTGCATGTGCTGGATGTGCGCGTGAAACGGGTGGAGGTCCGTCCCCACGAGCGACCACGCCTGCGGCGTCCCCAGCGTCATGACCGCAAACGGTGCAGCGTCAACGCCCGCAAACATCTGCCCATTCACCCCGTCGCGAATGTCAAAGTTGTGCTGCCCGCCCGCCTCCGCCGCCACGCCACCAATATCCGTGAGGTAGTCCGGGCGGCAGGGCTCCCAGGCCGGCAGGTCACCATCCGCCGGCGCAACGCTCGCCGCCACCGTGATAGTCGCGACTGGCGTAGCCTCCCCAATGGCCTGTATGCCCGTGGCGCCTGCAGTGGGGCCGGCCACGGCCTTGTCAACGGTGGGGACGGCGGCGCCGGGTGCGGCCGCCGGCGTGGGACCGCCAATGTGAGCCAGGGACACTATGTGGGAGTCGGTGCCGGCAGGGCAACGCACAGCCAGGTCGACTCTACTGGCGATGGAGACAAAAATGCCGTCGGCGGCGACAGCACGGGGGGCGTCAGCGACGGGAACTCCGTCCTTGGCGAGCAGCGCCACGTCGCACGCGTCGCCGCCGCCGTCCGCAGGAGTTATACTGAGCACGGAGTTGCGGGTGCGCCCCTGGTTGAGCACGCGCAGCCGCGTCCAGCGCCCGGCGCGGAACGTGAGGGCGGCGGCAGCGGCAGAGGCGCAGCCGTTCGCCAGGAAGAAGGGCTGGGTGAGGTCCGTGTCGAAAAGCTGGTCGCCGGACTGGACGGCGAAGGAGGTGAGCGCGGAAGGGTCCATTTCCTGGAAAACCAGGAACTGTTCCGGAAGGGTCTGCAGCGTGGGCGGCGTTCCCGCGGACTCGCGCGAGGGGGGGACCACGATGAGCATCCCCGCGGCGCCGCCGTTCGACTGCAGAGCCACTGCTCCGTGCTTGTGAGGGTGGTACCTATGAGGCAAGCACGTGCGGGTGTGTGTGGGGGGGGGGGGGGGGGCAGGGGGGGGGGGGCGTGAGTGCACATGCTTGCCTGGTAGTTATAGACCATAGTACCAAAAAGGCATAGTATAGTACCCGTGTCATAAATGATACTGGTACTGTAAACTATACCTGCCCAGAAAGGCACTGCCGATGCTGCCGTCGCATCTCTCTACAGTAGGTGCAGCCTGGAGCCTGCAGTCAACGGGCTCACCGTGTCCATATTGGTGGACATCACGCTTCCCGGCACATTGGTGGCAGGTGGGACTTGCCTGTCAAATCGTTTATGTCATGAAATCCGTTCGCTTGACACGCCTCCCTTCCAGTTTTGCCTAGTTTTGGATGGCTCAGACCGTCTGCCGCCCCGCTGTATACTAGAAGTACACATGTGCTTCGGCTACTAGAAGTACACATGTACATCGAAGTATGCACATGCACTACACTTCTTGCAGTACTTCTTCGCACTTGTGGGCATGCAAAAGCCCAGGTCGTGCACGCCGGCTTGAAGCAACGACCATTTGCATGGACCCCGGCCCCATTTAACATACTCACAGCTTTGTGCAGTCAACAGGAAGAGGTGCCGCACGCAGGCAAGCACTACTAAAGGTACTTCATGGGACCTATGCACTTCAAGCTCGTGCAGCAGGGCATGATGACGCTACAACATCGAAGCCTGGCAAGCTGCTGTCCCAGCTGTGTTTGTCCGGCGGCGCCACGTGCACATTAGTGCAACTGCTACTACTGCTCGTGCCAATACCTCAGATGTTGGCTTTGTCGGCGTGCAACAACCAACTTGAAGTAGACACTTGGACACCGGCGCGCGGCAGCCAGCCGCCACGATGAGGCCCTGAGCAGACAGCAATGGTAGTGGTAGTAGTTTTTGGTTGTGGGCGTGCGACAACTCAGATCAAGCCAACCAGCCTAAAGCAAATGGTCGTGCGCGCCCCCGCATTGACGTGCTCACAACAGTGATAGTAGTGCTGTGCTGTCCACTCACCAGCGGGTGCCGCCAATGCGCTCGTACATCATGTACTACTAGTACTTCAGAAGTATGTACAGTATACTTCAAGTATACATGTAGTGTACCGGTGTGGCATTCATGCCTGGGGGGCTAGGGTTTTGCTGCCGCTCACCAGTGCGTGCCGCCAATGTGGTCACACGGTATGTTGTACGTGTACTCATAGGACATGGGGCTGTAATTCGTTAGAGTAGTGCTCTGGCAACGTGCCGGACCTCCCCTTGTGTACGCAGTATTGAGCA
>JAULBY010037401.1:0-14225 GCA_032358315.1 Ophiocytium majus | reverse complement strand
CGCCTCCCCCGCCCCCGCCGCCGCCGCCACTGCCGCCGCCGCCTCCGCCGCCGCCCCGCCCCAGCGTCTCTGTGTACTGCAGCAGCTTGGCGAGGTCCGCGAAGCACGCAATGCCGCGGCCGCGCGACTTGGCGGCCGGCTTCACGATCCACACGTTCTGCCCAAACGCGCCGTCCAGGTGGAACTGCGCGTGGGCGGCGCGCAGGGCGCCCAGCGCCGCACGCACCCTCTCCAGCCGCTGACCGCCCAGCGGCGCCAGGTCCGCGGCGGCCACGCGTGCGGCACGTGCACGAGCTGCAGTGGCCCTCGCCTCCGCCCTCCGCGCCTCCGCAGCCTCCCTCCGCCGCGCCCCGTGGTACTCCCAGGAGGAGAGCTGGGAGTCGTTGGCGCTGGCGGCGGCGGCGCTGTTGGGCCCCTCCCGTGCTCGTGCCAGCGCCGCGGCGTCGGGGTGGGTTGGCGGCGCTGGCGGCAGTGTGTGCACGCGGTACAGGCCCGTGAACTCACCATCCGGCGCGCCGCCGCTGCCGCCCGTCGCCAGACTTATGAGCTCCCACTCGAGCGGGGACACCAGGGGCTCCTCGCCATCCGCAGCATCCACATCGTCCACCGGGTCTCCTGCTGCTGATGATGACGGTGTTGCAGCCCTGCCCCCCCCCTCCTCCTCGCAGCTGCGCTCGGATGAGGAGTGGGGCGGGTAGACGGCACGCGCGGCGTCGACCGCGCCGCCGCGCCGCAGCCGCCGCGCACACACCGCCAGCGCCGCATCAAGTATGGCGGCGTTTACAAAGAAGGTGTCGCCCTCTGGCGCCCACCGCCGCAGCCGCGCAGATGCCAGGCGCCCGCTGGCGCTGCAGGAGGCGGCCTGCCGCGCCGATGTTGGTGGCGCTGGTGCTGCCGCCGCTGCTGCTGCGGCCCCCGCCCCTCCGTAGTCGCTGTCGAGGTCGCTGTCGTCCAGCACACTGCTGCCGCTCTCGCCGTCGTCAGCGGCGCTGTCGCCGGCTGCCGCTGCTGCTGGCGGAGGCGGTGGGGAGTCCGCCTTTACCGCGCTGTCGGCACCGCAGCTGGACAGTAGCTGCGATGATGCGTCCGCTGCCGGCTCTGCTGCCTCGCCGTTGCTGCCAGCACTTGACCCATCATCGCTGGCCGCTTCCGAAGCTGCCGCGTCGCCGTCGCCGCCCTCCTGTGCCTCCAAAGCACCCGCGCCATCCCCGCTGCCGCCGCCACCCGCCTCCTCCTGCAGCTCAGCCGCCACATCGCCACTCTCCGACATGCCACCGCCGCCACCATCACCACCATCCGCTGGCGCCTCCACAGCTTCCAACGCAGCCCCCTCCCTGCCGTCGGCCCGCAGCAGCACGTGCTTGAGCATGTTTGTCGCGGCCGTCACCTTGAAATCCTCCATGAAGGCCAGAACATCCGCGTCTGCACTCAAGTTGTAGCCGCGAGGGAACACCGCGTCTCCGTCCGCGCTCACGTGCCACCGCAGCCCGCGCATGCTGTCAATGAGACCCGCCTTGGTGGTCAGCCCCACGCTGCGCACAAAGTGGTTGCACAGCTGCCACGGCTGCAGCGGCGCCGCGGCGCGGTCCGAGCTGTGCAACGCCCACCGCAGGTCAAAGTGCGGTGACGTGCGGTCGGGGTTGAGGAACCAGCCGCGCGCCTGGAGCTCCTCCTTCACGCACGGGTACCACCCCGTCATCACGAACACGCGCGTGTCCGGCCGCAGACCGTGGCGCCGCTTCCAGTCGTTGAAGTCTCGCGCGTCCGGAAGGCCGGAAGACGATGCCGCGTCGCTGCCGTCGACGCTGGCTGAGCGCCGCCGCTGGGTGAGGCGCGCCGCGCTGGCCTCCACCTTCTTTGCGCTCATGCTGCACCGCCGCACACCCTTGTCCGTCTCCTTCCCACCCTCATTCCCACCCTCCTTTACTGCCGCTGCGCCTCCAGAGCTGCCGCCGCCGCTGCTGCCGTTGCCGTCAGCTCCCTTGCTGCCGCGCTTCTCCTGCGCCTCCCGGCACAACCGCCGCCGCCGCGCCGCCGCAGACTTTGCAGCCTTCTGCGCCGCTGCCTCCGCCTCCTCCTCCGTTCGCCTCTGCCGCGTTTTCAGCCCGTCGATGTACTGCTGAGCACGCTCGCGCGCGCGCCGCACCAGCTCCCGCTGAGCTCGCCTCCTGGCCGCCTCCTCCGCCTCCGCCGCCGCATTCCGCGCCTCCAGCTCCTCCACACCCCCGCCGGCACCACCGGCAGCGGCAGCAGCGTCGCCGCCGTGGCTGTCACCATCTGCTGACGTGCTATCTTGGCGCGCAGCGCGGATGGCCGCGAGCCCGCCGCCGCTCGCGGCGCCGCCGTGCCCCCCACGCCGCGCCGACAGCTGGTCCTGCCCCGACCCCGCCTCCCACGCACTGTGGCTGCCGCCGCCGCAGCCGCTGCTGGAATTGCACCCCCCTCCCTCGCCGGCGCCGCCAGCCGCTTCACACGCGGCGAGGGCCGACGCGCGGTTCGCCAGCAGCTGTTTGGCGGCGGCGCGGTGCGCGCGCTCCTTGGCGAGCTTGGCCGCCGCCTCATCCGCTGCCGCCTGCTCCGCCTCCGCCTTTCGCCGCTCCGACAGCTGCTGCAGGTAGCTGCGGTGCTCGGCCTTCCGCTGCCGCCGCGCCGCCGCCCTCTGCGCCTCCAGCCTCGCCTCCACCTCGGGGTCCAGCGGAGGGGCCACGGGCGGCGGCGCCACCTTCCACGTCTTTGCCGCCGCCGTGTCCTTGGCGTACATGGGGGTGGGCGGACGGTTGACGACGCCGCAGCCGCTGCCGCTGGCGCTGGCGCCCCCGCCCCGCTCCGAAAGCGCCGCGCTGGAGCTGTGGTCGTCTGAGACGGCGGCGGCCGCTGGGGGGCAGGTGGCGGCGGTGCTGGTGTCGGCGCGCTGGCGGGCACGCGCCAGCAACGCGTCCTGGCGCCGCCGCCGCCGCCGGTCTGCGCGCCGCGCCCGCTGCTCCTCCGCCTCTCGCTCCCTCCTTTTCTGCTCCGCAAGCTCGTCAAGCCACTGCTGGTGTTTGAGCTGGGCTGCAAGCACCTTGGGCCCCTCCTCTGCTGCTACCGCACCCAAGGGTTGTGGCTGAGGGGGCGGTAGCCGGGGGGCGGGGCCCAGTGCGCTGTCCGCGGCGGGCGCGTAGAGCGTTGATGATATGGTGGGCGCCTCATATGTTTTCACCTTTCGATGCTGCTTCAGACCCTGGGGAAGCTGCTGCGACTGGTGCTGTGGCGGGTGTTGGTGGCGGCGCTGGTGGTGGTGGTGGTGGTGCTGCGCGACGCCCCCCAGGTACATTTGCTGCAGCTGGTGGTGCTGATGAGCATAGGCAGCGGCGCCAAGATACATTTGCTGTTGCTGTTGTTGGGGCAGGTGCGTGTGCTGGTGCCGATGCAGCGGAGGCTTGTCCAGGGGATCAGTCACCCAGAGCGCAGCCGCAGCCAGCCGCCCCCCCGCCGCCGCCTGCCCCTTGCCGTCGCCGGCAGCACGGAAGCCCTCCCCGTGAAATGGCGGCACCAGCACCTTTTCCTCTGTCGGCGGCGCAGGCACCCTGCCAGTGATGTAGTCGTAGAGCCGTGGGCTTCCCAGGCTGCCCGGATCCTCCAGCGTTAACGGTGGCGGCAGGCCGCCCTCGCCATCGTCACCGATGCCGTAACGGGAGGCCGCTGTTTGCACCGAGCGGGCCTCTGGGGAGCAGAACTTGTGTGCGTAACTCAGCTGGCCGGGTTCTGGGCTTACCCCTAGCAGGCCCATGCCGAATGTGAGCGGGTCGGCGACGGCCTCACCCACCTGGAGATCAGGGCTGGTAGCTCTAGCAGGCGCTGAGGGTGCTGGTGCTGCTGGCGCTGGCGAAAGTGCTGCCGCCGTTGCTTCTGCGCTGAAATCGTCTGCTGAGCTGCCGTAGCGGTCGTCGCTGTCGTCGCCATCGCTGCTGATGCCAAACACTGCTGCAGCGTCATCTCCCACGTAGCGAGAGATGTACTGCTCCAGCAGCTGTCCCTCGGCATCGCTCTCGCTGCCGGCAAGTGGTTCGTCGCTGCTGCCACTATAACCATCACCATCAGCAACTTGCTGCTGCTGATGGTAAGGGGCAGCAGCAGCAGCTGAGGCAGCCATGGCGCTGGCTGCAAACATGGCCGCGTTACCGCTGCTGGTACATGGGGCTTGAAGCACTGACTGTGCCAACGCTGCCACCGTCACTACACCTGGTTCGGTATCGCTTTGTGCCTCCTATCTAGCGCTCGCTAGAGGGCACTCGGGTTGGCTCCCGTGTTGCCGTTGCAGTCGAAGGTGAAACAGAAAGCGAAACCGCTGGTGAAGGGGCGTGAAAACAGTGCTGAGCGTACGACACACCTGCTGCAAGGGCAGCACAGCCTGTGGCGGCGGCAGAGCAAGCGGCACCTAGCTGGGCAGCGCATGTCAGTCCTCAGCCTCTGTGCTAGCCCTTGCGAGTGACAAGGCACCACCACAGCGCCGCCACCATCGCAGATCACATCTGCTGGGCTTCGCCCCCCCCCACAGCAGCAGCAGCGGCAGCAGCAGTCGCCATCACCATGGCGGCGCATGACATGCCTCACGCCGACACCATTGACGGCATGCTACAGCTAGGTGGGCCAGGCGCAGCCTCCGAGGGCCGTAACCCCTTCACCCTCCCCAGCGACGAAGAAGTCTTCCGCTTGCGAGACGAGGAGAAGCGGGAGCGCCTGGAGCAGCGTGAGAAGCGCAAACACCAGAAAATATGGGAGAAGGGCATCAACACCACAGTCGCAACCAGCCGCAAGCTGGGGGCGCTGCTGCGTGAGGCTGGCACGGGCATAGTGGCCGGGGCGGGGGCGACCGCTGGGGTGGGGCCCGGCTCTCCCGGGGCGAAAACGGCGCCGACTCATGCAGCCACGGGCCTGTTCAAGGAGCGTCGGCAGGTGGCGGACAAGGAGAGCATGGCCGAGTTTGTGGCGAAAAAGCGGGAGATGTTTCTGGTGCAGATGAGCCTGGACACCAAGCGCGAGGAGATAAGGAAGCTGGAGGAGAAGGCCACCATGAAGGAGGAGGCTCTGCGCAAGAGCGAGCAGATGCTCGAGGAGGACGCCTTGCGCTTCGACACGTTTCTCAAGGAGAATGACAAGAAGGCGCACGAGGCCATCAAGCGCGCGGAGCGAGAGACCAAGCTGAAGAATGACAAGGTCACGGAGATCAAGAAGCTCACCCAGCAGATACAGATGGTGCAGAGCGACATGGGCAAGCACAAGGTGGGTGGTTCGGCGGTGCTGTGCAGCCGCTACTCTCATGTGCTCAGCAGCAACAGCTGGCACCAATTGCAGGCGCCGCTACTGATGTCACTCTCTGCACCTGTTGTACTGCAACAGCTGCTGCCTCCGCTATGTGCACGCACACCACTGGCTGCTGCCGCCAGCAACCTAGCACCCGCCGCCAACGCCTCAACCCACCCCGCACCCCACCTCACGGCCACCACCAACTCACCCCCTGCCGCCACTACCCACCGCCAACCTCAACCCACCCGCGCACGCGTGCAGGAAGCGCTGGACGACTGCCTCAAATACAAAAAATTCTTGGACGACCTGACCCCCCTGGAGTGGTTTGACCAGCAGCGCGAGGAGAAGCAGCTGCGCCAGGAGTCCCGCCGTGCCGCGCGCGTCGCCGCCAAGCGCCGCGCCTGGGAGGAGGAACGGCGGCGCGCTCTGGCGGAGGCGGCGGAGGAGGAGAGGAGGCGCGAGGAGGCGCTGGCCAAGGCAGGGCGCGTGAAGAAAAAGGCGGAAAAGAAGGGGAAGAGGGAGTCGCTGGCGGACATTGGGGCGCCGCCGCTGCTGGGCCTGGAGGCGGAGCCTCTGACAAGCAGCGGCGAGGATCTGCCCATGCACTTTGCGGACGCGTCACAGCTGCTTGACATTTTCCAGGTGGGCATGTGGTCGGGGGTGGTGCGGTAGCTGCTGCTGGTGTGTTGGCGCGTGGGGGTGTGCGACGTGGTGGGCGCGTGTTGCTCAGTTTGTGGGTGCTGGTCTAGAGATGTGTGCGGGCGTGTAGAACGCGGTTCGACTTTGTAGTTGTAGCTGTTGTGTCAGCAGAGTGGCGGGCACCACCAGCAATAGCACGCACTATATTCCCTGGCAGGCAGCAGCGGCAACCCAGCAGCACGCAAACCGCAACCCACCAACGTCAACTTGCACTTCAACTTGTACTTCAAATCCCATGCCAACAGGCCCTGGAGGAGCAGAACCTGTTCCTGATCCAGAACAGCCAGGAGACGGAACACGCACTTGAGGAGCTCAAGGCCACCTTCAGAGAGGCGCAGCGCTCGCTAGACAGCAAAACCGCAGCGCTGCGCAGCAACATTGGGGATCTTGTGGGCAGCATAGAGGGGGAGCGCGCCAAGGCGGAGGCGCTGCAGCGGCGCATGACCACCTCCACGGGGGACTCCTTCACGCTGGGACAGCAGGAGGAGCTGCTGCGGCAGCTGCATGGCAAGGTGTGTGCCGCGGCATGTGTGCGCAGCTATATAATGAGCGTGTGCGGCTGCAGTGCATGCCTCGGCGCCTTTGTGGTGCTCCTTTGTGCCATGTGTGTTTGCCACATGCAATGTAGTGATAGGGTTATGCTGCTGCGGCCGTGCATCTGGTGCTGATGCGGTGCCGGCAATGCACTTGAAGTTGCACGCTGAGGGGGAGGCAGCCTCAGAGGGAGAGGCAGCACCCTAGTTCTCTGCTCAAGACCTGCCACCTGCACTGATTCACGGTAGGCCACAAGGGCCTGCTGTCCTGGCATCGTGGCGTGCATGCTGCACAATGTTGGCCTGGCACCATGCTCACATTGGGTGTCTGTCTCTATGCAACATACCATTCGCTACGCATACCGTAGCTGCTACTTCCAAGCAGCTAGGCAGCGGCTGGTGCCACTCACCGGCCACCATATAAACCACCTTGCCCACAACACCACGTTTCAGCGCGTGCTGTACCGCCAGCGCCTAAATATAACTCACACACCAAAGCCACACACACGCTGCCATGGCACACACAGGTGCGTGAGGTGTACGAGCGCTGCGGCTTTGAGGCGGGCTCCAACCCCACAACCCTGTTCATGCTGGGCGAGCTGGAGTCACGGCTGGAGGACCTGCTGAGCAGCATTGCACAGATGCCCGAGGAGTACGTCATCAAGGCGGAGAAGGACAAAGAGAAAAAGCGCAGGGAGCGCAAGCGCGCGGAGCAGCAGGTGTGTGTTGTGCGCCGCCTCAGCTGGACGCAGGTGCATGTGTGGTTTGGTAATACCCTGACACCTGCGCGCTGTGGTCAGTGCCACCAACTGGTTTGTGTATCGCTTGAAGTACGGGTGCAGCCAGGCGCCTGAAACTGCTGCTGCCTGCTGCTCTGAGCGATTGAGCTGTGGTTGCAACCCACCACCTTGGGAGTGACCAGTAGACAGTGCTGCTGCTGGTGTTGTCGCGCCGCCGCGGCTGCATCACCCACCATCACTGTTGGGGAGGGTTTCAAACATCTTAGTTGCGCCCTGCATTGCTCGCGATACCACCAGCTTGGATACTTGATAGTAACGAGGTTTGGGTGGCATTGTCACTGCAGCCGTACACCAGCAGCACCCTGACACTCTGCGGCAAATACTACGCCCCTTAGTTGAGCAACGTTGGACAGATTCCTGCAATCACAGGCGACCGCGGCAGCACCCAGTCATACCACTGCCTTGGGGACATGCACACTCAGAGCGCGTCAATCCACCTATGGCAGCTTCTCTGCATAGTCTTGGCTGTGCACTCACACACCTCCTGCCCCACACACCCCTGTCACAATTGTCACGTGCGCAGGCGCTGCAGGAGCGGCAGCAGGAGGAGCGGAACCGCAAGGCCATTGAGCGCAGCCTGCAGGCGCCGAGGCGGCAGGCTGGCCGCAAGGTGATGGAGCGCATCCGCCCCTCTCGCCGCACCACTAGGGAGGCCAAGGAAGAGGCAAGGGACGAGGACGAGGATGAGCTGAAGCACCTCAGGTAGTGCTCAGCGCAAGCTCGGGGTGGCAGGTGCTGCGGCAGTGGCTGCGGTGCAGCGACCTGGGTGTAGCGCGGTGCTGGGTGTTGTATTCAGTGGTGGGTGTGCAAGGCTGCTGGTGTCGCGTTGCCGCTGCTGCCGCTGGCATGGCACAGCACATGTAATAATATTCTGGTACGCCGCCAAACAGGACATTTTACGCCCTCTGGAATTGATGCCGCTGCTGATGCTGCTGCGGTTGCTGGGCTGCTGGTAGTGCTGCTGGTGCTGCTGCTGCGCTGCTGCTGCTGCCTTGATGCAAAGTATTGTTTTATGTGTAGGTTGACTTGGCCGGCTGTGTGTTGTTTTTGCAAGGGGGGGCATTCACTTCCGAAAAAACCTTCCTCGCCTCGTACTGTAGGTAGGCACCCCCTGGGTTGGCACGCGGCCAGCGTCACCAGCACCTGTCGATGGTCCGCATGACCAGAGACCACCCTGGCAGCAACTCCAGTACTTTAGTTTGTTGCCAACTCAGTTGGGGTTGCAAGCAACAAATGCAGCAGCAGCAGCTGACGCTGACGCTGCTGCGTACGGTGCTGGTGGTGGCACCTGTGATGCGAACGTTGCTCACCCTGGTCGTGGCAACCTGTTCAGGGAACGACTCGTCGGCGTTACGCGATTTTAACGGCACGGCTCTTTGCAATGTTTTGTGTGTGGGCGCCCAAGTGCAGTGCTGCCGCCATTTTCGATGGAGGCGGTGGTCGCACATAACAGAGGCATCCGGCACAGGTGCGCACCCCAATGGATGGTGCGATGGTGCAACAGCCATGGCCCAGGAACCGGGTGACGGAAATTGCTGTTCCTGTTCGCACCGACGGGTTGCGATACCACCGCCGCCTGCAATGCCGCCCGCAATGCATGCGGTCAGACATTGAGGAGTGCCGTACACATGTGCCGTGGCGTCCCAGCGTCTCCCGCTGGTGCTGGCGCGCCTGGCTTAGGGCGAAGTACAAGCCCCTCAGCCGCGTTGTGCTTCTCCGTTCTGCTCTTCGAACGACGGTTTCGGACTGATCTGTGGAGAAGCGCAGCGCGCCGCAACACATGGGCCGTGACAAGGGGCCACGGCATTGAAAGGGGTGGCTAAAGATCTAGCGTACGCGGCTGTTTGGGGGGCTGCTGCCGCCTGCAACACCCCTGCTGCCCATCCTCTTCTTCTGGGAGAGAGAGTACTTCCCTGCCACTCAGAGCCTGCTGCTGCTGTCCGGAGAAATTTCAGTGACCGTCACACTTCACCTTGAAGCTCGTCTGCTCAGCACGAAGTTGGAACGCAACTGCGCACCATGGTCAGCTGGGCAGAGATTGAGGACAGCTCACACACACTTTGACTGACTAGACAGCCTCGACGCCATCGTGGCGTACACAGACACACAGCCAAGCAGGTAGGGGCTTGGTCACTGACCACACACACACGCGCGCGCGGAGCCCCACGCCTCGGGCGGAACATCACAAGCGCAGCAACGCCCTGGCCTCGTCGGTCCGCAGGGTTTAACCACCACTCAAGTGGAACGAAGCAGCTGGCGAGAGAAAGCGGCAGGCAAAGCCAGCCAGGCCACAGCTGCCCGCCGCGCCACATGTTTCTGGCGCTGAAGCTCTTATTCGCGCTATGGGCCCTCTGCTACCTGGTTAGCGCCCTGGTGGCGAGCGGCGCCCACCAGCTGCACGGCGAGAGGTTTCTGGCCTCCGTGGCAGGTACGGCAGGCACCCCCAGCCACCACGCCACCGCCACCTTCTCCCATGCCATCGCCACCCCACACGCGCTACGTATGCTCCATGGCCACCTGGGCACCCTTAGGGGGTGTGCGCTGGCCCCGTCGTGCAAGCCCTGCGGCTGGGGCGGCGCCAACACAGGACTGGGCGCCGCCGTGTTACCTGACCCCTACCCGGTGTCGGAGGTGGAGACTATGCGCAAGGTGTACGGGCCACGGCGGCGCTGGTGGGGCGACCTGGACGTGCAGCACACGCGCCGCCTATACCACGACCTGCTGCCCGTGAGCCTGCTGCAGGCAGGAGGAGAGGAGGCTGAGGAGCTCACCCTGGAGGAGCGGGCCCGCAGGGCCTCCAACGCCCGCCATGCAGCCCGTCTGTACGCCCGCGAGAGGTGCGCCCTGCCCGGTCGCATCACCGCCAGCTTGTACGACGGCTTCCGCCACCTCAAGGCCTACGGCACCTGGAACGCCTCCGGCCAGACCTGGGAGGAGATCTGGGCCAAGTACGAGTCCCAGGTCAGGCTGGAGCTGGCGGGGGCGAGCGAGGAGGAGGTGCGGGATGCCGTCTGCTGGCGCATCCTGGAGAAGTCGTGCGCCACCAACAAGATGTTTGACCAGCTGGCGGGCATGGACGAGGGGGAAGCGGAGCGGCACAGGGCGGACAAGGAGGAGGCGCTGCGGGTGGTCAACGTTCTCCTGCGGCGTCGCGTCAACCAGGCGCGCCGGCGAGTGCTGCGCTCGCCCCTGGCGGCGCTGGTGCGGCCGCCAATGCGCCGCCATGCGCTTTTTGGCGGCGGCGGCGGCATGCCGGCCGTTCAGCGCGCGTGAGAGCCGCAGCGGCGGCTAGGAGCGCGGCGCCATTTTCGTGTACACAGACCGCCGGCGGGCGCTCTGCTCTCGACTCGCACCACACCACACCAGATCACCACAGATTCCACAACTCTCGCACGTCCGGAGGGGCGGTTTTCTGCGCGGGGGGGGCTTTTGAGCACAGAGCATGGGAGGGAGGGGGTGGGGGGGGAGACGTTTGAGGGGTGAGAGGGGCGCGTGGGGGCTGTGCGGAGCGGCTGCAGTAGGCCCCTACACCCCCCATTGCCCCCCCCCTGTCCCCCTGTCCTGTACCGTTTATGTTAATACATGCTCCCAAGCAGAGGCCAGCGCCGACAGTCGGGCGGGGGGGGGGGGGGGAGGGGGAGATCAGCACTTGTACATGTAGCGCGAGAGATCTAGAGAGAGCAAGACTTTATAGAGATGCTGAGTGCTTAGACAAGAGACCAAGATGAGATCACCATGTAGGGGTGCGTGCACCACCTGCCCCTAGCCCCCCTGTGCTTGCCTCCTGGGCCCCCCCTCAGCACCCCCTGCGCTGTCTTACAGGCACAGGGGGGAAAGGGGGGGGTGAAGGGGGCAGGCTAGGGGGGGCAGAACGTTTCTCTGCACGGTGGCCCGTTGTGTGGCGTTTGTTTGGCCTTGGCTGCTGGCGCCTTTAGCTGGGCTGCCGGCCGCCTTCTCTGTATGTTTGTGCTGGGTCAAGTCAAGTTATGTGACACATGTGCACCAAGTGCATAAGACAACACCTACAGCAAGCGGTGCCGGCAGAGGGATATTCTGTGTTTATGTTCTGTTGTTTGCTGCCGCTGCCATTGCTGCTGCGGCGCCTCATGTGCATGGCATCCATCCATGTGGGCTGTGCATGCACTGTGCCAAACGTGTTTCTGTTGCGGCGCATGGTGAGTAGCACATGGTCCATGCTTGTACATGCACCATGCCTGGACATGTGCTGCTGCGTTCATGCCTGTAACACTGTACATGCACTTTCGTAACTTGCCTGTATTACCACTGTACGTGCACTGTGGTCAACTTGGCTGATAAAGCATGTTGGTGCCATGTAAAGCGAGCCTGTGTATATGTGTGCATGCGGCACTGGTAGCATCTTGTAGACCGCTAGGGTATGAGTACTGTTCGACTTCAGCTGCACTACCTTGTGTCGCCTGTGTACGTTCATTTGCCTCCGCTTGGGGCGCGGAAAGCTCTCTGCACATGGTGTGCGCGTGTGCAGCGTACACAGTGCCACAGTGTGTAAACTTGCGCAAAAAAAAAACAATTTTCAAGAGCTCCACCCTCCATGATAACCTGTGTAAGAGTTCCATGTGGTGCGATAATGTGCTCAGCACTGCCACAGCCGGAGGCGTGGGGAGGAAGCGATGCAGCTGCGCGCTGATGTGTGAACATCGTGTGGTGCTCACTGACGCCGGACATGCGCCTGCCAGACAAGGTGCCTGAGGGCCTGCTGCTGGGTCTGAAAGTCCCGCGGCACCGGCACGTGGCACCGAATGCATTTCAAGTAGTAGATGTTAGACCCCATTTTTGAGGCAGAGTTGTGCGTGTTTGTTACAGGGGCAGCATCAGCAGTCGCTGAGTGCAGCCGTTGGCAAGAATGCAGCTGGTACTGCATTGATGTGGCTGGTGATATCCGTGGTTATTCAAACTAACTTGGCAGTGTATGGCAGTTGGTGCCAGCATGCGCAATTGAGCAGCTGCCATTGCTGACAGCTAGAATAAGCCTTGCCACTCAGTGTGCGCACATGTATATGCAGCATATAATATACTACAGTAGTACTTTGATCCCCTGGGACATGGGGTTGTAATCCGTTAGTAGTGCTCTAGCAACATGCCAGGCCTCCTTTAGAGTACGCAGTGCTCAGCATTGCTTGCTTGTTCGCTAGCAAAGCATGTCTGATCATCCTTTTTCTGGTCACACGCGCACCGCATGCAAAGGGCTTTCCGTGCCCTAAGCGGGGTTCAATAAGAACATGTTTACAAGCACATTCCTTTCTTGTTGTGTGTGGGTATGTAGGTAGCAGTGTCGGGCACCCCTTGTATTGTGCCAAATTGGCAAGCTGTCACTCGAGACTCCACGTGCTGCGCAGCCTGCACTACTGCGGCAGGTCATGTGGGCACTACAATGGCAGGCCATGTGCGCGCCACAACCACAACCAATGCCGTCATGCACAGGCATGGCACCATGACACCACTACCCGACATGGCACAACCAGCACCAACAGTGATCAGCAACAGCAGCAGTAGCAGCAGTCGCAGCAGCAGCAGGCAGGACATGGGCGCAGAAAACTTGCGTCATTGCGAAAAACACATGCCCTTAGTATTACCAAGCAACCACCACATGGGAACGTGTACGAGTCTGTACACTTGACTGCTGAGCACTGCACACCACCTGGGTAAGGCGTTCACACAGACAGGGGGAAGCTGCACAAGTTTGTAACGGCGCGGTGGGTCTACCCCTTTCCCGGGTAGTGCCAGCTCTTCAGGTTCGAATTGCGCACATGGATAAGTCGACAAGAGATGCTTGTGTGTCTGCAGGAGCCCCGCCCCTGCTGTGCCTCTGTTTGCGCCACACGAAATGCACTGCCCCCAAGCAGGCCACAGGCAGCTGCCGGGGGAGTTGTCATGCCGTGGGCGCCACACACATGCCTACAAATTGCAACAGTAACAGGTGTGCCCTCCCGTCCCTACAAGTAGGGGGGGGGGGCACAGGGGAGCCGGGCAGCCAGCTAGCCGCTCTCTCTGTGCGGCTGTGGTGGGCGGACAGTGCGCCAGCAGTGCTCAGCACTTCGCCAAGGCGAGTGAGTGCAAGGAGCCATTGCAGGGGTGTTCTGCTCAGCAAAAGGTGGAACCCGGTCACTAATTACCGTCAACTACTACAGTGGCGGGGGGGGCGCATAGACTGTCTGCCCGCCTCCCTCCCCGCCCGCCCCCAAGCCCCGCCCTTGCAGCGGGCGGCACCGCCACCGCTGCCGCTGCGCACAACGTTTGTCGCGCCCACCCGGCCACGCAACTCAACCCGAGCAAATGACGGTCGCGGCGCAGCAGGCAGTCAGCAACCGCGCACGCAACGAGCGGCAGCACCAGCCGCGTCCGCCGCCGCCACACCGGCCCAGCCCCACGCGCCAACGACACACCTCCACCACGCACCACCGCATCACGATGTCGACTTGTACGGCCGGGACTGGCGCGGTGGCGTCAGCTCCAGCGACCCCGCCTCAAACGACGACGGGCCACGCCCGGACCCGTTGGTGCTGAGGTTGTAGCGGTCCGTAGTCCACGTGGAGTCCGTGTCGGCGCGCGCGGCGCGCTCGCCCTCCAGCTTGCTGCTGCTGTCGTCGTCGCTGCTGCCGCCGCTGCCGATGGTGCTGGTGGCGATGGAGGACTCCTCCTGCGTGGCGTGGGACAGGGCGCCGCCGCTGCCGGAGCTGGCGCCGCTGAGCGCCCGCGCGCGGCGGGGGCGGCGCGGCGTGGGGAACTCCGGGTCCGGGCGCATGCTGCCGCTGTGGTCGGAGCGCAGGGCATCGCTGTCCTCCTCGCCTCCGCTGAGGCCAGAAGACGACGCCAGAACGCGCAGCGCCGCGGCGTGGTCTGGAGTCTGCGTGTGGGGGGGGGGGGGGGG
>JAULBY010037390.1:0-14226 GCA_032358315.1 Ophiocytium majus | reverse complement strand
TGCGACTCCGGCGATCGCCGCCCCCAGGAACGCCGCCGCCGCCAGCGTGCTCTCTCGAGCGCCCTGCCCTGCCGCCGCCGCCGCCGCCACTGCCGCTGCCGCCGGCGCCGCCAGCGGCGTGTGCGCGTCCGAGCCGTGCACAGGAAATATCGGCACGGAGTTGGCGCGCAGCGTCGGGGGCGCGGTAAATCGCTCAAGCGTGCCCCCCCAGGGCCCGCCGCTGCTGCTCCTCTTGTGGCGCAGCGCAGGGTTCTGTGGCGGCGCGGCGACGGCGGCGGCGGCTGCGGCGGTGGCGGACAGCGACGCGGCTAAGCTCGCCGGCAGCGCGGCGCCCACAGCACCCGCTGCAGCAGCCTTACCTGCCGCCCCCTGGCCTGCTTCAGGCGGCAGGGGGTGCGGGTGCGAGAGGGCCGGCTGCAGCGACAGCGCCGCGCCGGGTGACCCGCCGACGCTGTTCCCGTGGCGCTGCAGAGCCTCCTCAAGTGCCTCCAGGCTCAACGTCCGTGGCATGTTCGGGGGCGGAGAGGCGCCGTCAGCGGCGGCAGCGGCGACGGCTGCGAGCGCGGCGGCGCTGGGCTCCACCGTCGGCACCGCATCGCCCACCACCTCCGCCCAACCCTGCACGATGGCGATCAGGAGCGCCCCCTCTTCGGTGTGCGCGCCGGCGGCGCGCGACGCGCCGTCGACACCATCCGCCGCTGGTGCTGTAGGGCGCTGCAATGCGGTGCGGTTGGTGCCGCCCGGACGCACGCAAACGCCGGCCGCTTGTGCCGCCGTCGTTGCAGCGGAGTAGGCGGCAAGGGCGCGTTGCGCTGAGGATGACACGAGCGGCGGATGGCAGGCCTCCTCGCTGTGGCGCCGTGCCGCAACGATGTGCGGCTGCGCTGGGCGCTGCATGCCCGCACTGCTGGTGTGTAGGGCTGGGTGCAAGGGGCCTGCGTGTGCGTCACACGGGGGGCATGGGCTAGGTGAGGTGCGGCGACGTGACAGCGAGCGTGTGCGTCGCGCGGCCCGGCGGCAGCGGCAAGTGGCAGTGCTGCATGTGCTGCCGCAGGCCAGACGGTGTGTCACTTGGTGCGCACGATGCGACGCGGTGTGCCTCACTGGCCCCGCCAGTAGCTACTTTTGCTGCCCTGTGGCACAGCACACAAGCTTATGGCAACAGGCAGCACTTGACAGAAGGTACCGTGCATCCAGGGCAGCTCCTACGGCACACTGCGGGTCATTGTCAACCACCCGCATTTGCTGCCACATGGAGCAGGCGCTCACCGTCCACTCCGCCAAAACTTGAAAAAGCCATGGGCTGCGGACTCGCGCCGCCCGTGGCCCGCGCCTGGTACCCATACCCACCCACAAGCTGCTTGCCACTGTGTTCAACAGCGCCGCCGCTGCCAAACAGGGCGCCCTGCGCCGCCGGCTCCATCCCATACCCGCCGCCGCGGCCGCCATTTAGGTGTGTGTGGTGGGACGCGATGACAACGTCTGTTGCCGCCGCCGCCATGGCGCCGGCGGCCTCCAGGTCGCTGACGGCCTCGGTGGCCGCGGCGGCGGCGGCGGCGGCGGCCATGCTCGCGCGCTGCAGCGGCGACACCGTGCGAAGGCACGCCGCCGCCATGTCCTCCGCGATGCCCAACGCCTCGTCGGCGCTCGTGTCCATGCAGCTGACGCCGCTGCCGCCGCTGCCGCGCCTCGCGGCAGGCGCCTGTAGGTGCCTCGCCCCCCCCACCGCCGCCGCCGCGACGCCATTGCCGGTGCCGGCGCCGCCCGTCTTCGGGCGCTTGTAGCTCGCGCGCCCGCGCGCCCACGCGCCGCCGTCAAACAAGTTGAAGTTGTTGGCGGCGCCAACTTCAAATGAGGTGTGCTCAGCGGCAGCCATCAGACCCGTGTCCACCGGCGACAGGGCGGGGAAGCCGCCAGGGACGGCGGCCGCCGCGGCGGCGGCAATACCGTCGCGGCCGCTGCCGCCACCGGCGCGGCTGCCGGTAATAGTGAGTTTGCTGTCACCGTCGCCGCTGCAGTCCATGTGGGCGTCTGGCGGCATGCCGGGGGCCTGCCACTCTGCGAGCGGTGGCACCACCCCCTGTAACGCGTGGCACAGCGGGCGAGGCGGCGGCGCGCGTGTGAAGAAGCCGGTGTGCACCGCTGCAAATGGCATGCTGGGCAGTGTGCACTGCCGGGGCGACCCTCTCTTTTGCAGGATCAAAAACGGGCAGGGAAGGGGGCCTCGTGCGGAGGCGCACACACGTCATGCTGCGCGGTGCCCTGCAGTGCCGTGGCGTGGCGTGTGCGCATGGGAGAAGGAGCGCACACCGCCGTCGAGGGGGGGCGGCGGTGGCGAAGCCTCACGCGTGCTACAGTTCAGCTTAAACTTGACCTTTCTGGTGTGATTTCAACGAAACGCCCGGGCCACAGCCATGGCGGCCCCCCACTGTGCGGAACACACGGTGGTGACACCCGCTGGTCGCAGCGCGCCTCTCAGCTAGCGGCCTGTCTGCGGGCATGTACAGTGCACTCGGGCTTTAGTGCGGGGTAGTGCACGCCCATAGCACCCCCGCGCTAATGCAAGACCCGCACTAAATCAAATGGGGCACTACTACTGAAGTATGTGTCGTTTATACAGAATCATGTGGTCTGTGACACGGTCTCTGGACCCCGCATTGAACCGCACACCGCACTAAATCAAAGCGAACTGAATCGCGAGTGCACTGCACTGTACACACCTGGTGTTCAGGCGCGTGCGCGACGCCAGCGCCAGCACCAGCGCCATGTTGGAGGCCGTGGATGCCTGACAGCGCGCCCGGCATGCCGCCCTGCCACTGCCTGCAGTCGGCAGCGGGAGGCAGCAGTGCCACGTGGGGAGCGTGTCGGTGAGTCAACGCACAGGCTGAGGTGTCATGCGGCACAGCAAGACACTGGAAGGCAACGGGCACAGCATAATCGTATAAAAAGTACATGCTTCAGAAGTACAATGCTACTTACAAGTACTACATAGTACTTCTGAAGTATATGAAAGTGTTTGATATCCGCATGAATCATGCGCACATGGTACGCATTTGACGGGGTTGAGGCTTGCTGCATGGAAAACAGGCATGATGAAATGCATCGCTGGACTGGTCACCAGAAAGGGAGGTTTTGATCACACGTTGGGCCTTGGACAGCACGGCACTTAGGTGGCGGGCAGCCAGGCTGCAGTCATGCGCTCAGTGTGCACTACACTGCACTCGCGATTTTGTGCGCTTTGATTGAGTGCGGTATGCAGTCTAAGGCGGGGTCCAGAAGCCTGTCACAGACCATATGATTCTATTACAAGTATGAAAACATCACACCATGCCACATTTTATTTAGTGCACGTCTGCTTCAGTGCACGGTGCTAGGGTGTTGACACCACCGCGCACTAAGTCGCGAGTGCACTGTACCCCACTCTCCACCATCAAGTGCACCCTCACAACACGCGGCTCCGTAAACTGGCGTCAGGATGCAGTCCTGAGCCCGGCACGCGCTACGTTACTCTCCGCCACAAAGTGTAGCCGTGATAATGTGCAACTGCGTAAATTGGTACTTGTGCTAGAAGTACATATCACCGGCGCGTGTAGGTGTGGGGGCTGTCTGGCACTTTTCACCAGGTGGACAAATCACCCCACAGGCTTCGGCCTGGCATTTTGCCCCAGCCACGGCAGTATCTGGGCTTAGCAACTTTTTAGGTTTCTTTCACATATTTTGTGGCGGGGCGGGTATGGCGGCGACACACCTGCAACTAGCTGCACAACTGCACTAAAAGCGAGTGGCCGCAGAGCCGCTTCCCCGGGTGCGACTTGGTACTTCACCATTGTTGCCACCCACCGCCTTGTGCCCGTGGTGGCCTCCGGTGTTGCACCCTCCAAAGCATGTCCTGACAAGCTTGACAGCCCCATTATACGGCTACAAATATTAATCCACGCGCGCCCCAACCACAAACGTACTTTTCTGACAGCTGGTGCAGAAATTTCCTCGGGACCGGCAGTTCTTTTATCCCATATTCATGTGATCCCGCTCATGTGACGTCCAAGTCGATCAGTGGTGGAAGTTTTTGCCTTTACTGATGTTTTGCATGTTTTGTTTTGTCCACCACCTGCCCAGCCGTGACGCCTGTCTGCCACCTCCACCTGTGGAATTTTCTGCGGAAAACTTCTTTGAACCCCCGGCTCTTGTTTTATTGTTTGCTTACAACTAACTTCTGTGGGTATACAAATATGGTCCAGCTAGTATTTACAAGTTGACCAATACTGAAGGGTTTTCGCCTTTACTGATTTTTCCACGTCCTGTCTTGTCCGGCACAGCTCACCTGCCCAGCCGTGACGCCGGCCTGCCACCTCCGCCTGTCACCGGCATAGCTGCTGGCGCCAGCGGCCCCCGGGGCGGCTGCTGCATGCAGGAGCGGCGGGGCAGCGCAGGATCGACGGACCAGCAGGGTCAGCCCATGCTGCATCCGGTATACCTCGAGGGCACTTTGCTCTGAAGGTAAGGGACTGATGATGCGTCACAGCATATACAATTTCCATTATACTCCGTATAACGTATGTAAATACCGCGTATAACGTATCTATGTTAAAGTATACGGCAAATACGCCGGTATATATCGCGTTTTTGGGCATGCAAATACACCGTATGTTGTACCTACTTTAAGTAGTATAACACATAAAGTACGTTATAAGCCCTGACCCGTTATGCGAAGTTATGCTACTAAAGGACAATGCCAGTGACCCGCCGTTATGCATGGCGCACCGCCTTCGGTTTTTCTTTGCCCGTATCGAGTACGGTAACATCGTACCACTGAAGAAACATACTTAAAAGCGAGAGAAAGCAAGAATTAAAAAAGGATAAAATGACCGGCCCAGTGAGCCATCGCGCCATCTTTTTTCTTCTGCCCTGTATCGAGTTTGGTACACCATTATACTGAAGAACAACACTTCGAGGCAATAGGAAGACGGAACGAAAACAAGAATAATAGACTAATTCGCCAGTGACCCGCCGTCACGGCGGCGCGACGCTCCCCCCACCCCTGGATAAAATCATTGTATCATCTAAAGAACTAAACAGAAGCAAGAAAGAAACTGACCTGCCAGCGAGCAGCAGCTGTTGCCGAGTGTGCGCCGCCGCCCCTGGGTGACGCCACGTCCATTTTAAATGCCGCCGCCGGGCTGAAGGCTGACAGCGCGGGGTCCACACAGGAGTGCCAGTGCTCCTTGCACTGTGGGCGCCGGCAGCAGGGCGCAGCGGGCGGGTGGGCGGAAGAGGGGGGGGGGGGGGGGGGGGGGGGGGGGGGGGGGGGGGGGGGGGGGGGGGGGGGAGGAGCGTACCATTATGTTATCTGAAGTAGGCGCTGGAGTTGGGACCGTGAACATCAATTACGTGAAATAACGCGTTATTTCACGTTGCCGGTATAACGTGACAACTGTTTGCCCGCGCGGTACGCGTTATCGATACCGTGAAATAAGTATTGCCAAGAGCAGGCGGTATTTGGCGGTATTGCCCCCTTGCGACGCCATCCGCACCACGCAGCAGTGGCCGCGGCATCGCCCTGCTGCCTCGCGCCTTCTTCGTGGCGTTTTAAAGGTCATAATCGGGGAGCCGCATATATTCGGGGCACACACAAACACTTGGTGGGCATGTGCTGCATTTGGTGAAGTTGAAGTTGTTCTGCAAAGTTGAAGTTGTAGACCAACTTCAACAACCAACTTCAACAACCAATTTACAACTCTTAACTTCAAATACCGTGAAATAACGTGGACACCAGCCACATACCGTGATAACTAACTGTTGCTTCACGGTCCCAACTCTGGTAGACGCCCTGGGGAGCACCTTTTTGCGAATGTCTGGTGTGACTGCCATTTTTTTACGGTGGCGGCCAGTGGAACAGTCAATGCTAGCGTTTGTGGCACCATAATTGTAAACGTGCACAGTGTACACAGATGCCCAGTGGGGAGCCAATGTGATGCCTCGAACTGCTTCAAAACAAGGACAGAGTGCTGCCATTTACCCACAGCACGGCCTGCTGCACACAGCCGCACCTCCTCCGCCGTGCGCCCTCCCGCCGCCGCCGCGACGCGCCTCCAGTCCCCCCCCCCATCCCCCACCGCCCGCACCGCCTCCAGCAGCCGCTTGTCCTCGTCCAACCCCCACGACCCCCACCTGGCACCGCCGCCGCCTCCGCCACCCGCCACCGCCGCAGCACCACCCTGCCGCTCCCCAACCCCCCTCATGTCGCCGCCAGTGCTGCTGCCAGTGGTGCCAGTGGCGCCAGTGGTCGCCGCCGCCGCGGACATGACCCTCGCCGCCTGCAGCTGCCGCCGCCGCTGCAGCTGCTGCCGCCAGTGCGAGTGCCCGCTCCCCCAGCCGCCTGCGTCGCAGGGCTGCTCCAGGGGCTGCTGCTGCTGCGGCGGCGACGGCGGCGGCGCCGCCGGCTGGTAGTGCGGGTGGTGTTGGTAGGGTTGGTGGTGGTGGTGGTGGTGGTGGAGCGGTTGTTGGGGCGTGAGGTGGTGTAGTTGCTGCGGGTGGCCGTTTGGGAAGGCATTGGGCGGCGGCCATGCTGCTGGGGCAGGCGCAGGGAGGTAGCAGTGTTGGCGGTCGGTAAGGTATGTGTAAAGGGGTACTGGTGACAAACTGGTTTTGGTCTTTGTTCACCTGGTTTTGGGATGGGCGGCGTGCTTGGCTGTGCTTCTTGCAGCCGCCCACACCACGTGCGCAGGGCTTTCTGCACATCCACGAGGAGTGTAACATGCGCACCTGCCGCCCGTGTACACAAACTACTAGTAGTACTTCTGAAGTACTATGTCAAGTATACATAGTGTATATGTACACTTCTAAGTACGTATGAAGTGTAACTGCTGTGTACACTTCACCAAAGTATGAAAATGTTATGCCCAATACAGCAGTGTCAGCGGCAAAACGCCACGGCTACACACCACAGCGCACAAAAACCCAAACCGTACCTTGCGGGAAGTACTGCTGCGGCGGCGCCGCCGGCTGCACCCCACCCCCACCGGCCCCACTGGCAACAAAAAACGCGCCAGCGCCCGGACCCCGCCGGTCCTGCCAGGCACCTCCAAGCTGCCTCCTGACGGGGTGCGGCGGTGCGTGTTTGCCGGCGTGGGGCAGTGCGCCGGCGAGTGTGGAGAGGGGCTCCGCCAGCAGTTCGCCTGGGGCGGCAGCAAACAGACGGGCACAGCGGGTGGCGGTGGCGGGTGGCGTGAGGTGTAAGGAAGAGAGAGTGAAAAGAGAGGGGCGGAGAAAAGAGTGGGTGTACTTTCAGAAGTAGTTTGTGCCTTTCGTGCGAGCGTGACAGGGTGCCCGACAGCGGGCTGCGGCGCCGGACACCACGAGCCTCAGCCACTGGCAGGACCATGCGACTGCGCGCTGTGACAGTGGCAAACTGTGATGGCGCCTGTGGTTTTATGGTGCACAAAATCAACGAGATTGATTTTATATTTGAGCTGGGGTACGGCACTGATGCTACTGTGGGGGGTGGCATGTGTGCAGATAGCCGCCATGTGCCTGGCACAGCATCTGATTCATCCACTGGCAGTGTGCACACAGGCAATAAAATCCAAGCAAATGAGGTGACGATATGCACATTGGTGTGTCACAGCCAGTGGCACTAGCCTCACTTCCAAACTGAAGCATGTAATCGGTGCTACCAGGCGCGGTTGCAAGGCGCCACCCCCTCGGTGGCAAGGGTAACCGTTATCTAAGGATGCTCGTTAGCCAATACTTTCAGATTATGAACTTCAGAGGAATCCTAAAGTGTGAGACACGGGCATGCACAGCTGAATGACAGAATCTGTGCTTCCGCAGCTGCGAGGGCGTGCCCTGCCATGTCACCCCCTGCACCAGGGGTGCAGCACGTGCCGGTGGTGAGACCTATCTGGAGTGAATTGCTCACAGACGAGTGAGTACTTCGCATACCAGAAGCCATGATGTACACGTGAAAGCATGTGAAAAGGGGTGGCAACGAAGCCGACAGGCAGGTGCACAGGTGCCAGCCGTTGACCAAAAATGTCCCCTACCACAGATTTGACAAACACGCCAGCGGCCTACAGGCACCACGGCAGCTGCCGGTGCAGTGCACCTGCAAATACTTCTGAAGTAGAACACAAATACTTGCAGCTTGACTTGATGTTACTTCTGAAGCTTCTGAAGTACTACCTTGGTACATATTGATCAATCATGATCACACAATCAAGCGACAACACTACGAGAATGGCGTGCTGGCGACAGGCACCGAGTCCAGGACCAAAACGGCACTGCAGTACACACTGGAAGACCCCCGCCTCCCCGCGCACAACTTCAACTCCAACTTCAACTCTGTAGCCGCGCCATACGCTGGCTCCAAATCCAACTTCAACTCTGTAGCCGCACCCTGGCAGGCACGCGGTGGCACCATGATGCCTGCGCGGGCCCTGTCAACCAGTGGGGGGCGCCGGCCGTGATGCCGTGTTGCCCATGGCCACGTACTTCAAGTACGTAACAAGTACTTCAGCTGAGCTCAAAACGATGCTGCTGCCCTGCTCTTCCGCACTGCTGAACGGGCGACTGCAGCAGAAAAGTGGGTTGTGCCACTGGCCAGCCGGCCGCGGGCCAGCGCACGGGCCAGCGCATGCGCGCAAAGCCACCAGCAGCTATAGAGAAGAAACAGCAAGTCAGCCGCCACAAAGCAATGCATACTATGGCTGGGACTCGTATGCCTAGTGGGCGCGAGCCACCAACTCGGTGCAGCGCACAGGGTGCGCTCGGTAGTGCGTACTTCAAGTTCAGTATGGGGTGCTCAAATCGGTTCGCCGCTCCGTCTGGCTGTGCGAAACCAGGAGCCGCGCATAAAAGCACTGCAGCGCAGGTCAGCGGGAGACAGACGATGCCCCGACAAAGCAGCACCGTCAGCGGCAGCAGCAACTAAAAACACGGGGGCTGGTTAATGCTCCGCCTGTTTGCACCCGCCACCGTGGATGCCCAGTAGGCACCGGAACCGTGAGGGTGTGAGACGCTACACCACTTATGGTAGACTGTGGCAGCGCCCGTTTGGTGTGCCCGTTGCGGGGGGCACACACTGTGACCAGTTACTGCACCGGGCCACAGTGGAACCATACTGCCGCCCCCTTTTGGCGGCATGCCGCAAGTGTTCGGGAGACGAATTGTGTAACGCCGCCAGCACCGCAGGTGTGGGGGGTGCGGGGCCCCTGCCATGTACCTTTGTACAGGTGTGTGTGTCTGGCTGTGTAGTGTACACCTTACACTGTCCTGGTGCCATCAGGGTGCCTGCTGCCACTGCTGCTGCTGCTGCTGCTGCTGCTGCTGTGCTTAGAAACACTGCAGTCAGCAGCACCAGCGATATCACTCACCCAGTAGAAACCTCAGCAACGACTGAGCAGAGGACTGAGCAGAGGAAAGTTGCCTACTAATTAGTACTGTTACACTTGCTCACAAGTTCAACTTGAAGTTTGGTACACACGCTTTTGGAAGGTGGGCGCTATGTGCTGCAGCTGCACGCTTACGTGGCAGTCCCACATACCTCAACCCTTCCAGACATCGAGGGACCAGGGCATCCTGGTTGGTACGGTTGCACTTGACAGTCAGTCAGCGGCAACGCGAGCAGTGCCACACCCCGGCAAACTTCAACTCAAAAGTGCGCGCGGCGTGGATTGCGTTCTTCTAATCTCATGTTCGTCTTTTGTGTGTGAAACAGGAAGGACTGACCTGCTGATGATGGCTGCAGCGAGCCGAGCGGCGCCTCCGCCTTGTGCATGAGATGCAGCGTTGCGCCATCGATGCGGCGGTGCTGGTCGTAGCCAGAGCCCACGCCTCGCCCAGCATCTTCTGGGCCCATTGTCCCCCCGTCCTCACCCGCATGCGCCTGCTCCTGCAGCGTATTCGCACCCGCCGCAGCAGCATCAGCAGCACCTTGCTGCCTGCCGCGTCGATAACTGGCGTCCAGAAGCTGCTGCAGCTGGTGCGCGCCATGTCCCAACACCGGTTGTGCTGAGGCGGCAGCGCACATAGTGAAGCTGTCTGCTCGCAACAGCTGCTGTTGAGGAGGCGGCCCTGCTGCTGATGCTGCTGCGGCCACACTCAGCATACCCGCACTGGCGGCGGCTGGTTGACTGTACTCTGGTGGTAGAGCAGGCAGCAGCTGCCGCAACTCCTCCAGTTGTGCTTGCTCCAACCGCAGCTGCTGCTGCTGCTGCTGCTGCTGCGGCACACTCTCAGTGCGTGGCTCATATGCTTCCCGCCCTGAGACGGTACCAGGTCCGGAGTGGTTGCGTACCGCCATCTCGCGCCCCTGCGTGTGCCACCCAGCAACAGTCGTCTGCTGGTAGCAGCCCGTCCTCGGCTGCCGCCGCTGGGCTTGTTTCCAGGTCGCCGCGGGTGCCCGCCGCGGCGGTCTGTGTGCGGCCCCCGGGCCCGCCGGCCTGATGATTTTGATGATGTCGGAATTGATGAACGCAACATGCGGTGGCGGCGGGGGCGGAGTGGGGGGGCACAGGTGGCGGCCGCAAGCAAGAAAGAGGCTGTGTGAGCCAGGAAGGAAGGTGCGCTAACAGCGTTCTCCCCGTGCAGCAGTCGCGGCAGCAATGCACAACAGCATGCGCGCTCCTGTCTAAGTACTCTGCAGCTTGAAGCCGCGGCATTACCTCGATACCTCGATGCGCGCGCTCGTGCCGTGGCCCCTCACAGCCTCACAGGAGAGGTGCCCACGGTAGCTTCCTTTCAGGCGCGCCGGGCTAGGTATACGCCCGCCATACACACCCACGCCCACACCCCTGGGGCTTGCAAGCAGCACACGCCCTCCCGCGTGCGTGCGTGCGCGCGGCGGACATGTTGCTGCTAGGTCAAAATCAACACACCGTCACTGCGCTGCCGTCGTTCACACACACCCCAAGGAAAAGTCGAACTTTCTTGCGGCCAAAAAGGTCAACTGCTGGTGGTGTGCCCGCCGCCAAACGCCGCGCTGCTGCAGTGGGGCATGCGTCAGCGAGCATTCCATCACCGCGTACTCTGTGCTTGGGGCTGCCGGGCTTGTTGTTGTGGGTGTGTGTGCTGGTGACGCTCGGACGCGCTCGGCAACTGCAACTGTCCCCGCAACATGTGCGTGCGTGAGTATGTGACACGCACACACCAGACACAAGAGAGAGAGAGAGAGAGAGAGAGGGACACACACACTAGGACCCCCGAGGGGGAGAGAGAGGAGAGAGGAGAGAGAGAGAGAGAGAGAGCTAAGCCACATTGCCACACACTCTGAGGCGACGGTGGTATGCCGGGCTGTCCCAACCTGATTGCCCAGCCTGGACTTGCACGTCAGTGCGTTGCCGCTGGTGTTTCGCATCCGCATCCGCGCACTCTTTTTTTTGCCCTTGGAAGCCTATTAACTTTCGAGAATGGGCGAACAAGGAAGTGTCCCTCTGCATTGCGAGGGAGGGACGGCTCGGGATGCTGGGGGGCGGTTCTGGGGGGGATTTTAAACTGCGCTCAAAGCTTGGTGAGTAGTGCAAGCAATTTGAATACCAGTTCATTATGCACTGCAGTTCGTTTCCAAAAGTATGCTTAAGTAATCGAGGTGCAGCGTGCCTCCAAGTGGAAAGGCCTGTGGTCACAGGAGAACATGACCTGTAAATACATGCTTGGCCCTGCCATGAGGCAACGTGTGGCATGGTTGGCACACATCATGCGGCATACAGCCCGAGGGGCCATGTGCAAGGTTGCCAAGAGGAGCACTGACTATCACTAGGAGCACCAGTGCCACCAGCAGCAGGAATGAGCAGAACTTCTTGAAGGAGTGGCAAGGGCATTAATCACGAGCATGAGGAGCACTGTGGCACGAGTGGGCCAACCCTGGCGGCCATTGTTCGTTCCCGTAAAGGGGCATGTGCGTTTACACATACTTCAGAAGTATGTATATATGTATACGGGGCTACTAACGTGCAGATGCAGAGCGCGCGCGTTGAATTAGCCTGCACGCCGTCGGCTGCGCACCAGTTACAATTGTGGTCTCTCTGCATGCGTGGTTGGAGGGGAGGGGGGGCGCGCCCCCGCCACCATCGCAGCCGACCCTCCGCGGCGCGCTGCGACGGCATGAATGAACTTATCAGCGTGTTGCACATGCGCATGTACATGCCAGTGTACTTCTGAAGTATAGTACAGCAGTACTTCAAAGTACTTCAAGAAGTACATGCTTAGGTATTCATACCTGTACTGTACGTTTGCAGATACATGCATACATACTACCAGTAGACTGGCAGTAGTACTACAGTATAGTATATATAGACTGTACTTCAAGTATTCATGTACTACAGTACACAGTACATTTTTGAATATACATGCGTACTAGTAGACTATACTTCGAGAAGTATCATATGGTACTACAATAAGACGATATGTATACATAGATACACTAGGTTGATTTATAGTACATTTTTTGTGTAACATGCATGAGGTAGGGACTCCAGACGGCGGTGCATGTATGTAATACCACTATGTATACACTAGATTGATTATGATCAAGTCGACATGTATCAAAACCGCGACACTTGCGGAACCCCTGGAGGGAGCATGAAACTCAATCAATACGAATACATGTATACATACATACATGCTTGCCAAGCTGCTTGGCCTGTGATAAGCTCATGGCACAGTTGCAGCAGTTCACCCAGGTGTGGGGTGCCACCACGCATACTACAAGTAAGAGGGGGCTTCCGCCCCCCCTCCCCCCCACCACCATCGCGGCCGACCCTTACGGCTCCCTGCCGGCATTTGCGAGTGAACTTGCTGCTTTGCTTGTCCCAGGGTTTAGATCCGTAGTGCCACAAGCAGCAAAGCTGCCACAATACGCGCGTGCAGTTGCCGCCGCTGCCAATGCCTCGCCGTAGGCAGCTGTCAAGGCATATGCGCGCAGCACCTACGAGCCCTCCTACTAGTAGGCCTTCTGCCAACAAACTCGCACGCCGTCGTGCGCGTCCTCTGAGTCAGAGCAACGAGCAGAAAAAATAAAAATCACCACATCTCTTTCTGCGCTGCGATAGGCACCCGTGCCGCACCCGCCAGCCTCCGACGACTTGCCACAGCTCCTGCCGCTCTGCTCCTGCCAGCTCCGCTCCTGCCGCTGCACCCGCGCCCTGCGCCGGCCAGGCCATTGGCAAGATAATGCGGCTATTTGACCCCCCCGCGTTGCCAACGCCAACGCGACGCCCATCTGCGGTGCCTCCACTGTGCCTCTCCGTGCACACACACGCACGGATAGCAGCCACCGCACCATGTTGGCCACCACCACCCAGCACCTACACTGCTGTGGCACAGGGCGCAGCAGCACCGGCTGCCCTGCCAGCTTGCCTGGCGAGCCTCGCTTTTCTGTTTTTGGTTGTTCGCGCCCCCCGCCTTGCCTCGCACGACGCCACCTGCCACCGCCACACCCACTGCCATCAGTGCCTGTGTGCACATCACCACGGCCACGGCGCACCATGGTGTGTGGTGCACCAGGCTGTGCCAGCGCTGCACCACGTGCCACCACAACCAGATGCACCGCGTGACGCAGCGAACGGGTGCAATGCGCCTCCTGCGCAGCTGAAAACAACCTCGAAGCGCCAAAAAAGTGATGCACACACCTGAGAAAAAGCCGCAATCTTCTATTCCAAGGCATCGGTTTGCAAAATTGTGCAAAACACGAACGTTCCATGCGTGCGCGCGCGCGTGCTGTCAAAAAACACCTGGGAGAGAAGAATGGATCGGCCGCAGCGAGATCTGTCCAAATCCGGAGTTCCTAAGGCGACATGTTGTCACTGGAGTAGCGGCGTGGAGCCCCTGGTCTGCCGCAGTGCTGCAGTCGCAGGTGTGGCCCACGCTGCTTGCGGGCGTCAGCCAGCTCGTTCCACAGCCAGGAGTGCGCGAGGTGCGCTGTATGGTGCACCCCACTTGAGGAGCAACATACGCACGAGGTTCGCGTTGCTGGAGCCACAACAGCTGTGGGCTGTGTGCGAGCTGGCGCCTATGCCGCCGGAGCTGGCAGGCAAGCATCCCCGCACGCTGGCAGCGAGCAAACAGCAGCAGCACGTGCGAGAATACCAACTGGTGCAATAGTAGCACGCAACACTACGTACGGTAACGCACGCTGGAACTGTTGCTCCTGAGGTGCCACCTACTGCCTGCTGCAAAAGCACAACAGCAGAGACACCCACTGAACCGCTCTCTGTGCCCAAAGCACGTAGT
>JAULBY010037379.1:0-14227 GCA_032358315.1 Ophiocytium majus | reverse complement strand
TCGCCACCGCTTCAGCCTCCTGCCTCAGCGACACCACTCCCTGCGGCAGCAGCTCGCTGGCTCCCCAGTACAACTACTGCGATCACTGCTGCAACGGGTACACCACCCTGGCGGTGGACCGGCCGGGGCAGGACGACGACATGGTGTGCGGCGACCGCAAGGTCAACTGCTGGGAGGGAGGGGAAATGTGCACCAAGGCCACCAAGAGCAACTGCTGCAATGGCTCCGTCGTCGAGGACGCGAAGACTGACAGTCACATGTGCAAGTACCACCTGTAGACGCACACATTGGCGTGGCATTGCCTTGTCACCATGTACACACAGAACCAGTGGTTTTACAGTGCTCCCGGCTTTGCTACAGTGGCAGCATTACTGCCGCACTTGAAGCTGTTGCAACAGAAGTGGGGTAGACCACCATGGTAGTGTCAATGGACATTATAGATTGTGCTGCTAATTTTCATGGCCAGGCGGCAGTGGCCCCCTTGGGACAGCCAAACCCTTGTTCACTGCGGACGACCCCGCTTGTAGCAGCTCCATACTGTTGGCCGCGCACCTTCCCCGCTCCTGTACACCCTGCCCAGTAAGACAGCCGTCTCCCAGCAGCACACGTCCCTCCTTCCCGCCATTAGGCACCTGTTGCCTGCAGATTGAAACATAAATGCAGCTTCAAACCTGGCTTTGTGCCACCTTGCAAAAAGCTTGTTTCTGCCGGTGCTGCTGGGCCTTGCTGCTGCTGCTGCTGCTGTGTTACAGCCAAGTAAGTGTGCACTGCAGCACAGTGAATGCTGCGTGTTGCAGGCTCTGCCATAAACGAACATCCCTTCCTGTTATGCCCATCTTGCTTGAATGGTGCTCTCAATAACCCTGCTGCCTGCCTGCCCACCAGTGCTTCAGGGGCAGTTGCACAAAGCCACACGGCATTCTGACTGGGCCATCTGGTAGGAGCGCCTATTCCTATTTTATTCCAACCTTGTGATGTCGCTGTAGTTTTACTGATTTGCACTTGTGGCCCACTGTGGGTGTGCAAGAAGCGGGTAATGCATGCTGGCATGTAGCATGTAGCAGGATATTGCCGTAGTACACTACACTGGCATCACATCAGTAACGCGGGGGCGTTGGTGTCCGTTTTGTGTTCCAGCACTGCCAGCTGAGCAGTGATTGCAGCCCTGCCCACACATGGGCCGCCGTGTGTTGTAGTTGTACAACGCGTCCTCTGCGCCAAGCCTCCGTGAGCCTGCCAGCCTCCTACATCACCCAGAGCATGCGCGCATCCTGCCTATATGGTATACTACATAGTACTTCAGAAGAATATATATTTATATATAATATATGTATGTCGAAATACCTTGGATCATGCTATGTAGTGTGGTATTACATTCCAGTGTCATGTCAGCCCCAAAAGAAAACGGGTGGTGCGGTAACAGGGCTTCACCATTGAGCCAAAAGGCGTTTCGCACTTAGCAGGGGGTGGCCTTGCCATCTGAGGCGCCCCACCACAGTGGCATCTCGTGTGCAGTGCCGCTCGTCAGGTCCAGCCACACGCTGCACTGCCGAGCCCAGTCGCCACAGCAGCCCGAGAATAAACCCCACCAAAACGGTGTGGCGTGGCATCATCTCTGAGCTGTCCACCACAGTTTCACAACCCTACCCCGCCGCCATCGCTGTCGCCACCGAGAGTGGACACGACACAGCCTGGAGGCTTGAGCGCCATCGCATCGCTGTCACAAGGCATGTGTGCCTGGTGTGCACCTGCAGCACCGCGCCCCCTTGGCTTATGTGTCCACAAAGGTGGTGTCATACGCCACAATTCCTGCAGTATAGTACTTCTGAAGTATACTACAGTAGTAGTATACCACACCAGGGTGCATAACACATGCTTTCCCACAGAGGTGTGCACCTTTAGAAGGTGTGTTGCTCACGCGTGCTACTGCACCATGTGGGGGCACCACATCGCGACATCAACCAATTCAAAAGGGTTAAGGTACAGTGTGTGCGAGATGGTTTGCATGCGGCCAAAAGCCCGCCGTAACTCATGGCAATGTGAACGGGGTAGGCCAACACATGGCGTGCAGCAGTAGCAACGACTACTGTCATGCTTTGCAACTGCTTCTTCTAAGGTCTCTCTTGGTAGGCATGGAGTGGAGATTCCGCTCGGAACCGAAGCCCTCACGCCACAACAAGGTGGATACCATGTTTGTGAGGGAGAAAGTGTGCAACGCTGCTGATTTGAACACCAGTTATGGCTCTGGGAAGGTGGTCGACGCGACCCACCCCATGAAGGGACACCCCCATACAGAGAAGCCATGACCGCTTCTGCGAGCCATGCAGTCTCAGCTCGCCAGCCGTCGCAGAGAGTTGTGTTCATCGCGGCTCAGCCTGCAAGCTAAATCATCTCAGACCCCCGTTGCGGGGGGGGCAGACTAGGCAGGCTTGCTGAGCCTGCCTGGTCACCAGTGCGCAAGTAGCAGCAGGCGTGCATACCTACCTGGTCTCGCGACAAGACACCTGAGCCCGAGGCACACTCCCGCCGCCACAGATCCATACAGCATCGAGCCCGGGCAGGGTGCTGACAGCGCGCACTACACGCACATCGTCACTAGTCCGCCAGCCAAAGGCCTGAAGCGGCAGCTGTGCTGTTGCTCCTGCTGCTGCAGCAGCACAAGCGCCGCGACACAAAAAACCTCGTGCCCATGCAGCCCAGCGAGGTCTGGCCACACGTGCAAGGCACCCCTCGCATGAATGAGAGCGGGCGCCGCGTGGCCGGCTGCTGCCCTACTGGGGTACCGCAGGACCAGATCCGTGCAGTCTACGGTGCTCCTCTGTGTGAACCTGCGCGCGCCAAGCGCTGTTGCACACTACTGCTCTGCCCTGCGAACGGCTTCATCGTTTGCACGGAAACTTCAACTCGGTTTTGAACAGCAGAAGCTTGAACAACTTCCACAGCTCTGTATCTCCTCTCCTGCTGTCGGCGACCGACCTGTCGCACAACCTGCCGTGGCGAACGGAGTCCGTACGTCTGCGCCTGCAGCAGCAGCGGCGCCCGACGTTTTGCTTGCAGGATGAGGCGCCTGATAGACATCGGTAGGTACGCAGATTGAGCAAACCTGATACGAAACAGCAAAGAGCAGGAACAGTTGCGGCAGCACCAATAGCAGCAGTAGCACAGCCAGCAGGTCTCCCCCCTGGCTAGGCGGTGACGATGCTGCTTCCTTGCGACGCGGCCTCTTGAGGTGCTGCTGCGAGCGCGTGTCAGCTGGCAGGGGTCTTGGAGCACTGTCAGCAGCAACCGCACAGCAGATTTGACGACAAGCCGGTGCTGACGTTGCTGCACCATCATCAAACAGTGAATCGGCAGTACACGGCCCACCTATAGGCTCACTCATGCGGCATTGGCAGAACTGTGCGCAACCACACCACACGCCATTTCTGATCACACATGTGACGACGTACACATAGGTTGCGCTGCACAGACAAAACCAAGCTGTGGCCCCGGGCCCAGCCCCCTGCTGGCTATGCTGCTTGCAGTGCCCCAGGCCTGTCACCAAGAGGCTCCTGCAACTTGCTCCCGTTGCAGTCTGCACTGCTGCAACTGGTACTCACTTGTCATGCTGCTCGCAGTGCCCCTGCCTCTCACCGTGGCGGCTGCTGCAACTTGCTCCTCCTGCTGTCCGCACTTCTGTTACAGCAGGCGCCGCTGCGTGAGCATGCTTCTGCACCGCCGCTGCCCCTGACAAGACGGCTGCTGCTACCTGCCCCCCCTGTGTCCCTGTGTGCGCTGCTGCCGCCGCCCACTGATGCTGGCGCTGCTGCATGACACTTTTGTTTCCCCTGATGCGGCTGCTGCTGAGCAGCACTGTTCCTGTGTGCGCTGCCCATGGCTGCTGGTGCTGCTGCTGAGCACACGCAGGGTGCAACCTGCTGGACCTGCAGTTCCAGGGCATGTACAATGGCAGCCTCAAGCACCCCCCAGACCTGCCGCAGGTGCTGGCGCGTGCAGCTGACAACGGAGTGGAGGTGAGGTCTCGGTGCCTGCAACGCTGCCTGCGCAAACGGTGTTTTCACCCTGCAGCGTCATTTACTGTGCATGTTGGTTTCTTAGCTGTTGCTTCACGTTCGACATTGCGTGGGAGCGCTTTGTACTTGCTCCGGCATGCTGCCATGTAGCGCGTACCTGTTGGGGCCCTTTTGACACCCAAACACCCATTGAGTTCTTGTTACATGCGGTATTGAAAAGTATGCTTCCTGGTGACGTTGTAAAACATGCACAGGTACTCCAACTTATGCTCTCACGTGGTCGCACGTCAATGAACAGCTTGCGTTCGGGGAGCGGAGGCTGTCTCACCTGCGCATACTCCAACGCTGCATGTCGCTGGTACCTGCTGGGGCCCTTTCAGCACGTAAAAGAAATCATGAACTGGTTTCTACATGCGGTGTGGTGCTACCAAAAAGTGAGCTTCCTGGTAACTCATCTACACTCTTGAGTGCTCGCACATCCATGAACAGCTTGTGTTATGGGAGCGAAGGGTGTCTCACCTGCGCATACTCCAACAGTGTGCGCCGAGCGCTTGCCTCAACCATGGGGGGATGTCATGTACTACGTAGTACTTTTGAAGCAGCTGCTGAGCGCCTGGGCCCAGAGCAATGAATCAGGGCGCAACCAAAGTCCAGTTTCAGCAGGTTATGCCTCTCTCAGCTCTTGGCGGGTTGCGAAGCCATGCGGCACATGCGCACCAGTTGCAATTGCAGTTGAAGCTGGTGAATTGGGCTGCGGAAGGTCAACTTCAAATCCTGACTTACCAGACGAGCAGGTGGTGTGTGCCGTGCTGAGTGCATCCCACCTGCACTATTTACTAGCGGTGCTGAAGTTGACATCATACAGGCCCTTTTTTTCAACTTCAACTCTTTTGAACTTGGAGGGGGGCTAATTGGGACTGGAGGCACCCCAACTTCAAGTACCGCAGCTGCATATGTCAGCAGCTGCAATGCACCTCTGACCGATGGCGGCTGCTCGCGCTGTGTGCACGCAGAGAATCATCGTGACAGCAGGCTGTCTGCAGGTGAGAGAGTTTCGCGTGTTGTGACATGCACTTGTGTGGTGCGTACACATGCAGTGTTGAACTACGAAGTACATGTCCGGTATGCCCAACCCTGGGTCCCGCTGGAGCTGCGCACGTGTCACATGATGACACCATGTGCATGTGTCACATGTGACATGCTGTGTGTGCATGTGCGTCACATGATGTGTGTGCATTTGTGTCACATGATGTGTGTGCACGTGTGCCACATCATGCGTGTGTGCATGTGTCACATCATGACTCACATAATATGTGTGCGTGTGTCACATGATGCGTGTGCGTGTGTCACAAGGTGTGTGTGCGTGTGTCACATGCAGTGTGTACTCTTATTAAACTCCGCTTGTGTACATATGCCACATGGTGGGTGTGTGCTTGCAGGAGTCTAGAGAGGCGCTGGAGCTAGCGCGTACATCCCCCGCGCTGTACAGCACTGTGGGGGTGCACCCCACGCGGTGTAACGAGCTTCAGCCGGACACCGCCGGACACATTGCGGCGCTGCGGGAGGTGCTGGACGAAGGGGTGCGCTGCTCAAAGGCAAGTTGAAGTTTTTGCAGTTGGAGTTGAAGTAGGCGCCAGTGCTGCTGTAAGGTACAACTTCAACAGCACAGTTTCAAAGCAACCTTCAACAAATCAAAGTCAAAACCACAAAGTCCAGCAAACTTCAAGAATGCAACTTCAACAACTCAACTTCAGCAACTGGCAATGCGCCGCGCGTCACACGTGCACAGGTGGTGGCGGTGGGCGAGTTTGGGCTGGACTGGGACCGCTTGCACTTCTGCAACAAGGAGACCCAGGCACGTGCTTCAAAGTTGAAGTATTGAATTTGAGGTTGAGGCACTTTGCGTGACACTGTGCGAATGCACAGCTCATGCCGCCGCCATCACTCATGTCTGCGGGTGGTTCCTTGGCAGCGGCAGCGCCAATGGGCTGCCCCCAGTGCGGGCGTTCAGGCACGGGGTTTGCCGCACCGATGGCAGTGCTGCTGCTGCATGCATCGGGCCGGCCAGGGACACAGAATGGTGCGCACCTGGTTTACTTAGAGGTAGCCTTTGCAATTGTGGTGTGCCTGTCTTTGCGGAGCCGAGCAAAGCTACCTGTCAGCGCGTTGCGGATTGGTGCCGGCGCATCTGGAATTTTTTGCACGTTAATCACCGGGTGCTTGCGCCGCTGCACTGCTGCCGCTGCTACACCACTGCTGCCGCTGCCGCTGCTATCACCACCACCACACAGCTGGCTGGGTTTGAGGCCCAGTTTGAGCTGTGCGAGCACAGCGGCCTGCCCGCCTTTTTTCACCACCGCGCCTGTGGCCCAGAGTTTTTGGAGGTGAGCCCCCCCTTCAGCCACTATTGTGTAGCAAGCAGCAGCCGGGGCACAAACAGAGCGCTCTCTCGTGTGTTTACGGCATGCTGCGGCCAGGCTTGTGCCCTTATGTGTGTATGGCACTACGGTATTGTGCCATTTATGCATTACACTTCTGGAGTAAATGTTATTATGTTATTCTTGTGCCTCAGAAGTACATATATACTTAGAAGTAGTTCGGAGTGCATGCATATGCTTCTGAGATGTATAATAGTTGCCCGAGTCGGCCCTGGTGACGTGCTGCTGCATTGGCCATGCTGGCATGTGCATGCCAATGGGGCCCACGCAAGCTGCTGTGCTGCCCACCCAACGCTGGTGGTACTGCGGCAGAAGCATCGGCTGGGGGCACCGGTGTGGTCTACGCATACTTAACATAGTTATATTATCAGACGGATACCATTACAGGTACTTCTGAAGTACTTTGGTGGTATACTTCACAAGTATGCTACAGTAGTACATACTGTACACATGTGCGCAACTCGCATTGAAAAATGGTCACTGTTGTGGTGTGGTAACAGGGCTAAAAGGCTTTGCGCGGTGCTGCTGCTGTGCTGCCCATTAAACACAGGTGTTGCGTCGGCAGAAGCACAGGCTCAAGGGGGGTGGCGTGGTGCACAGCTTTGACGGCTCCCTGCAGGAGGCCCAGGCGCTGATTGACGCGGGGCTGCACATTGGTAAGTGACGCCCAAGGGGTGCATGGAGATAAAAAAGCCTTTTTCTCACCAAGGACTAGTGATGGGCCACAGCAAAAACTCTGTAGTGTACGCCGTATAACTTACGTAAATGTGGCATATAACGTGTTTAAATGAATGCATGTCTATGGCAGACACGCCGTGTATTGCGCTGTTGGGCGCAGAAGTACGTAGACATTGTCGTTCGTAGACATTGTCGTATTTTGTACCTACTTGAAGTATACTACAGTATGTACACGTACGTCATATGAAACGTTGAACGACGTGACCCATCACTCGTTTTCTGCTGCGGGTGCTGCTGGTGGTGCTGCCGCTGCTGCTGGTGCTGCTGCTTTTGCTACTGCTGCTGCTGCTGGCGATGTGATGCTGCTGCTGCTGCTACACAATGGCCAGGGCTGAATGGATGTTCTCTGAAGACTGAGGAGAACCTGGAAGTCGTGAAAGCTCTGCCCATCGACAAGCTGCTGCTGGAGACTGACGCACCCTGGTGAGTTTGCTGAGCGGCTGCTGCTGAGCACTGCTGCTGCCGCTGCTGAGCACGACGGCCACTGTTGAGCACTGCTGCAGCCGCTGCTGAGTGCTGCTGCGGCTACTGCTGAGCACTGCTGCAGCCACTGCTGAGCACTGCTGCGGCCGCTGCTCAGCGCACCCACCTGCTTACACCCACACTTGTTCGAAGCACGCCAATCAGTGGGAGACAACACCAAGACTGCTCACACGTCCTGGGGAAGTTTCAAAGCACCTGATTTGCCTGCAAAGTTGTAGGAACAGAACCTAGGCAAGGCAGAAGTGGCTCGCTGGCGCACCACAGTTGTGCCGTGCTGCGGGCCGCACCAGTTTGTCGGGCGTGTGCTGGTGCCCCTAGCTGGTGGCGCAGGCTGGCACGTGGCCAATCCTGGCAGGTTGAGAGGGCACCTTTCCATGCACAACACAACCATGATACCATACATGTGCCATATATACCAACTGTCTTTATGTAATCATCATATACACTTGAAGTACGTCTGTGTACTTCAGTAGTATATGATGATTATACAATGACATAATGCTCACTACATACACATGCTTTGAAGTATATGCTTTGAAGTATAACGGCGCTGGCATTGGGCGCTCCCGCGCCTTGTGCCTCCACTACCTGGGCTCACTTCCCCTCTGCAAGTAACCTGTACCACTGCGCCTGCGCCTGCAACTGCAATCACAAACTTCAACTCGGGTGCAAACTCGTGCACTTTTGCGGTGCACAGGTGTGAAATCCGGCCAAGCCATGCCGGCAGCAAGCATGTGGCCACGCGGTGGACGGTCGCCAAGAAGGAGAAGCACCAGCCAGAGGGGAATGTCAGCGTGACGGTCAAGGGCAGGCAGGAGCCGTGCCACATGCAGCAGGTGAGGGAGGGGGTGGGGGGGTGGGGGCAGGCGTGCACATGAAGTGCGTGTATACATACTACTAGTAGTACACGTGTGTGTGCGTAATACAGTTAGCATGTACTACTTCGACTGTCTTCGAAGTACTACTACTGGTACTATTCTGTACTGCGCTCCGCTTGCTGTTGGCAGTACTACGGTAGCAGTGCTGCATGGTGACTGTACTTCAATATAACTCCGCTTGTGGCGCAGAAAGCCCTGCGCACATGATGCATGTGCCTCACTGGAAGCCATAACATGAATTTTTCAGGTGCTTGTGTGATCGACCGGCCTGCCCAGTGCCGGGGCGGAGGCTGACCTGGAAGGTGCCTTCCAGCACGTGCTTGAGCCATTGCACGGCGAGGCCGCTCAAGTGAGCACAGTGCAACAGCAATGAACTGTGCCCCTCGCAGGGCCCGTTGGCTCCACGAACAGTTAAACAGTACCGGTACCGTACTTTGTTGAAGTATCTTCAAAGGTAAGGAGCTACTTGTGCGCCTTAGTGGGTGCGTTTCTGGCTTCTATCCCGGACAAGCACTTCCAAGTGGTAGACGCCTTCACTCTCACCATTGCCACAGGTTTGGTCATGGCATCTGGTTTGCATGCTCCATGCTCCATTGGCATCACGAGAGCATCAACACTGCACAAGACCTGATCAGAGTCTGCTGCGACCGCATGTGCTACAACCTTGTGTGTTGGGCCAGGTGCTGGAGGTGGTGGCAGCCGTCAAGGGCATCAGCCCAGACAAGCTGGCCGCCACCGTGTACGCAACCACCATGAAGCTCTTCTTCCCTTCTGAGGAACCCCCTTCAACATGAACTCTGAATTCATGAACACAATTCAAAATGGATCATGAACACAGAGATTATGTGGTTAGGCGATTTCTGTTTGCTGCTGGTGGCTGCGCTGCTGTGTGTGCCGCTGGGTTCCTCCTGTGTGTTGTCGCAACATGTGTGTGCGCCCAAACACTGCCATGACTTGTGCACGCGTGGGCTACTTATGAGGTAGGGACTCCAGACGGCGGTGTATACGATGGCGAGCCGGCCTGCCCTCTCGGACGCCCCGCTCGCCTCTCGTTGTGATCCGGTGGTGGCTCCTATACTTATGCAGGCAAGCCCTTGCTTCGTAATGGTCATGCCTCAAGTGCAGCTGAAAAAAGGGGCCTCCCACCGCATTATGATGATCATGCACACATGGCAGTTCACTCAGCTTTTATAGTTGCCGATATTTTGTGTTGCCAGGCACTTTGCGAGGCTGTCGTGAGTAGGCAACCCCAAGAGAGTCCATGGATGTAAGTCTCATATTCACTCTCAACCCATGGGCAAGCGATGTATGAAGTGGTCTGGTACAGCACAAGGAGGGAAGTACACTTCAAGTCACCCCTTAGGAGTAGGCCTAGAACTTGAAGTTGATGACGCGCGGCTTCGGTTCAGGCACAATGTGCTGGAGATTAACTTCAGTAGAAGTTAGGTTCCACATAAGCATTGTGGATTCTCAAGCCAGCTGAAGTAGCACAAGAGCCTGTGCTCAGTACAGTACTGGTGCAGCAGTCATGTGCGGAGGAGGGAAACACTTCGAGTCACTTGCACTTCAAGTTGGAGATCGCGGTGGCTCCCGGGTTTCAGCGCTATCTGGACAGAGTAAGTGACGCTCCGCATCAGCACTGTGGAACCCTAAGCCAACTACAGTAGCGAGCAGTCTTGTTTAGCACATAACCCTGTGTGCTCACTAGCAGCAGTCATATGTGAGTCGCTTTCCCATTCAGACAAGACCACAGGAAACGCGCCACTGCCCGGGTCGAAATTGCGCGCGCGGCGCGCGCCCCCTGTGGGGGGGTACCCTTGCAATTGAAGAAGGGGATCCAGGTTGCTTTCTGTGCTGTGCACAGCAGCAGATGCTTGGCGCCTGGCTTGGTGCGTGCTGCGCAGTCACTGTGCCCCCTGCCGCCCACACAGCCAACCCCGTACACACACCGCAGCCATGAAGTTCTTCGCCATCGTCGCTGCCCTGTGCATCGCGTGCGCCTCGGCGTTCGTGACCGCTCCCGGTGAGTGGCGCAGCGCCCCTCCCCCCCTTGCTGCCGCACACCTTACTTTCATGAACACACACACCGGCCCTTGATTGCTCCAGGCAGACAGGAGGCGCTGCGGCCACCCACGGCTAGCAGACGGGCACTGCAGCGGTGGGGGCCGGCGCAGCAGCGATGGCGCACCGGTCCCTGGCGCAGCGCTGGAGCGCGGGCAGCTGCGCAGCGGCAGACATGCCTGCAGGAATATGGGGCGCGTTTGGGTTTGCGGGCTGTGCAGACACGGGTCTGGTGCTGCTGGAAGCAAGAGGCGGGGCTGCGGAGGGCGCCCGCGCATGCGGCGCCAGCGGCCGCCCCTGGCGCTGCCCTGCTGGGTCTGGCACTGCCACGGTGCAACGCTGGCGGGCGAGCTCCCCGTGCTCACGCACTTCAATGTGCACGGCTTGACCTGTAGGATACTGCATCACCGGCTCTGCAACGGCGGCTGCATGCACAAGCAGCCCCAGCAACCGCCTCTCACCCTCCCTGCATCCACCGTCCCTGCTCTGGTGCTCCTGCTCGCAGTGGGCGCGGGCTCCTTCGCCCCTGCCCGCGTGGCCGCCCCTAAGGCCCAGACCTCCATGCACATGAGCCTGGACGCCTTCGGCGCGGCCGTGGCCCCCCAGGCGGTGGAGGCCGGCAACAACGCGGCGGTTGTGCTGTCGGAGGCTATCTCCAAGGCCGCGGACTTCGGGGGATACGTGGGGCCCATCACCGGCCTCCTCGCCATCGGCGCGCTCATCCTCGTGCTCTCCCCCCCTCTGGTGGACAACTAGGCGTGAATTCACATGAAATTCATCCATTTTCCTCCCTCAACACACACTGCACTTCCGCCCCGGGAGGAGGCTTCGCACCTGCCTCTAGCCTTCGGCTAGGGGGCCGCGCCGGGGCGGGGGCGGGGCGGGTAATTTTTGGTTATCGGAGCGGCACACCTGCGCGCCGCCGCGCACCCCACGACTCTCTCTCTCTCTGTCAAGTTTACACATGCCAATAAATAGATGTGAGATATGTTGCATCTCTCAAAAGATGACATGCCCGCATGCGCCGCACGAGCGGCCGCTGTCGGGCCGGCGTCGGTTCTGCTGCCTGTGTGAGTTTTTTTTGTCGTGCGCTGTGACGGTGGGCAGCCTCGCGTGCGTTTGTGGCAGTTGGGCGGTGCGTCCATTTTTTTTTTGGCAGCAGTGGCGCTGCTGGTGCGCACTGGACGGCGCTGCGAGAAGGTAAGAGCAGTGCCATTGCATGTGTTGCGTTGAATTATTACAGCGGCATGCACACTTTATTCACGCGGCAGAAGTTTAGCAAGGCGCAACAGGTACGTTGTGTGTTGCGTGTGCTGACACGCACCTGGGGCGATGCACAGCTGCAATTTCAGTTGTTGATAGTGTCCAACTTGCACCTGTGTATCAGTGCAACAGGTGGTGATGTGCCTCACCAGCATCTGTGTACAGGTGTGTGTGCGCGCCGTCTGCATGGTTGCACTACTCGCGCCGTGGCGTGTGCACTGTGGCGGGTTGGAATAGTCACAGACAGACATTTTGTTGAAACTGCCTGGGTCCATGCATTAGGGGTACGCACCATGTCTCCATGTGGCGCGGCACCCCTCATAAGGTACCCAGTGTGCTGTGCAGCATGGGCTTGAGAGAAATTTGGCACTGGCAGCAACAGTCAGCCAGTGCACCTTGCATGCCTGGCACGAATGTGTTGTTGCCATGCATGGCCTCACAATGTTGTGTGCCTATGGCGACTGCCGTGTGCGGGTGCTGCACTGCCGCCACACCATGGTGTCACTCGCACCGTGCGTGTGCTTCCAGCCAGTGCTGGCATGGCAGCTGCTAGGCATCACATCAGTACACCAAGGCGCAACTTCAAGTTGCGCTGTAGTTGATGGCATAACTATGCACCCAGTTTATCAACATGAGCCGCAACGGCCCATGCTAGCACCGCCTTTCCGTGCACAGCAATGGGCCCCACAAGCAGATGGCAAAACACGCTGATAGGTTCTGACCTCCGGCGCCTACTACTAGAGGTAGTTGCTGTAACGAGCGTGCTACAGTGGCAGTTGCTGGCACAATGTCGTATGCAGCAGCAAGAGGGTGCCCAGTCTTAGGTACCAGGAGCAAGCCAGGCCACCCAAGTGGTAAAGCGTTGACCTGCTTAGTGATTGTGGCATTCTTGCAGCAGGGCACCAAAGCCTGGCAGAGGCATCGCGGGGGGGGGAAGGGCGGCAGTACACCAGGTGCCAGTTGCTGCCACATGTCTGTCCTACCAAGTAGCGGCATTGCCCAGCAGCATCATGGCATGAGGCACCACGGTACCGGCTATTGTGAGGCAGTACAGGCTGCTGCAGTTGAGGGTAGCACGCGCAGCGGTTTGGCAAGCGGAAACTTGAAGGGTGGAGCACTTCAAGGGACTGCGGCATGCCTACGGCTTTAGGGTGCAGTGACCCACAACCCGCATGGGCTGCTTCGTGTCACTTCTGCCAGAGGCTTACAGATCACACATCAGTCTGCAGCACAGCAGCTAGCACCAGCTCCTGCTGCAGCGTACAAGACGGTATTGAGGCACGTGCCATATCGATACCTCCGCATGTTGATTTTGCAAATATAAGCGGCTTCCATGCCACTCAAGTTTACAAGCACAGGCTCTCCTGCGGCACTGCTGAGCAGAAAGCCCACAGCCGGCATGGCCATATGCACATGGGCAACATGCTGCCTCTCTGCACACACTCTGTGTTTTCCATGCCACAGCTCTGGGGCTGCTTAAACTTGCTGTGGTGCGCAGTGCCTGCTGCCGCAATGCACAGTGCTGCCTTTGTGCAATGCTGCTGCTGAGCAGGCTGTCTAGCACAGCTGCGGTGCACAGCTGTGCTGTGTGAATACAATGGGACTTGTACTGCACGGGAAAGCAGCCAGGCCTAGCCTGGTTGTCTATGCCTTCAAATTTTGTTTACTCGCTGCAACGGCACACAAGGCAATCCTTGTGAAGTACACAACACAAATACGGCTGAGGTAGCCATTGTGCTCTGCATGCAGCAGCGACGCGGCCGGCGCGGTGACCACTGCAATTGCTAGCAGTGTAAATAATGGTGCGGCAATGCGGTAAACACATGCTTCGACGTATATCTTACAGTTAGGCACGAAGTGTGCACTGCAGGTACTGACATGTGCCACACTACATGTGGTACCATGATGCCAATGCAGTGTGAGCAGTGTGGCAGTGGCGGGTGGCGGTCGCCACTGCCTGCACATATGTTCTGTGTCAAGCATACAGGACACACAGCAGACACATGTGTCGCCTTGGCACCGTACGGCATGTCATGTCATCACTTGTCTGTCATATCAATTGATTCGGATCGGAACGCTAGTTCAAGTGCCAGTGTCTCAGACTGGCTGACGTAGGCCCCGCCATGATGGTGCCCCAATGCAAGCTGCCCTCGCAAATCAATCCCCAAAATGTTATGCCTGCTTCTTTCAGGACCGATTCCTCGGAGCATGCGGCATGAGGATTTTTATGCCGTCTGCTTCAACCAGGAGCAGCCACCACCACCGGACCACAATGTGAGGCGAGCGGGGCGTCCGAGTGGGCAGGCCGGCCCGCCATAGGATATGCCGCCGTCTGGAGTCCCTACCTCATGTG